>JAJOOO010000495.1:0-40578 GCA_029582685.1 Solanum piurae | reverse complement strand
TCTTTTCAGACTCAGACTATTTGTTTAAGGTGTTGTTTAGTTTCGGGGTTGTACCCCTTGTTCTTAGACTTGTCATTAGTAGAGTTTTGGTACAATGAATTTCAGGTTCTAGGGGTTGTTCTTCCGCATTAGTTTTGTTAGTTGTTTGTTAAAACCTTGGAGTTTATGGGGACTCTATTTTTATAGTCATTTAAATCTGCTTCCGTATCTTTAAATGCCTTAGTTTTCATAAAATTTGTTAGTTTGGGTTGTAGTAATAAAGGAGGATTAGTGTGGGTGCCAATCACGATAGTCTGGGTCGTGGCAGTGCCACTCATGACGGTGTGGGTCCTGAAAAAGTTGGTATTAGAGCCCAAGGTTCGTTGATCTCGGGGTACCAAAACGAGTCTAGTAGAGTCTTGCAGAATGGTACGGAGAAGTCTGTACTTTTCTTCGAGAGGCTATAGGACTTTAGAAAATCTCTATATTTTCTCTTGTCTCCTTTCGTGCTATAACTTGATTCCAATTGGTATCTGGCGATCCGAATTGGTATCTAATCTCCTTCACTCTTCTGTCCGCAGATGATTAACACTCTCTTCATGGTGTAAGGCCCGTAGCTCTCGTCAATAAGCCCGTTGAGGAGTCCGCAACAAGAGGTCGCGGTCGAGGCAAGGGTAGAGGCCGAGGAAGAGTAGCATCCTATAGGGGTGGAGCTCCGGTTGAGAATTCTCCCAGAAATAAGATCCCTTATGTGCATCATGAAGAGATACAGGAGAATGTAGAGGTTGAGAATGAGGAGGATGTTTGACAAGAGGAAGAGGTGTAGGCTGAGACTACAGGTATTCCTCCCTTAGACTCAGTGTTAGCGCAACAAATTATGTCCTTCCTGAAAGGATTGGTTGGTCCTGGAATTCTTCCCACAGTTCAAGCAACTCAAACTCCCGCCAATCCCCCTATTGCTATCACTATCCCCAAGGTGGGTGGAACTGTAGGTACTGATGCCTTTTTCTATCCTTTGTTGGGTCCTCTGATGACTAGTAATTAACACAAAATGTTGACCAAGTTTTTGAAACTGAAGCCTCCGGTATTCCATGGTTCTGAGAGTGAGACGCCTACGAGTTCATCTTAGATTTTTATGAGAGGCTGCATAAGTTGGGTATTGTTCATCAGCATGGAGTAGAGTTTGTTACTTTTAAGCTTCAAGGTGAGGCTAAGCAGTGATGGAAAGCTTATGTGGAATGCAGATCATGAGCTTTACCCCCACTCACTTGGACCCAGTTTCATGCTCTATTCTTGGAGAAGTATGTGACCCGGACCTTGAGAGATTATAAGAAGGAGGAGTTCATGGCTTTGGAGCAAGGTGGTATGTCTATGGCTACTTATGAGGCTAAGTTCCATGCTTTGTGTAGATATGCTATGCAATTGGTGACTACTAAGGAAGAAAGGATCCATCTATTCATTAAGGGGCTGAACTCTGAGTTACAGGTATTGTCTGTGCACATGACTTCTGCAGGAAAAAGCTTTAATGAGGTGACAGACTTTGTGAAGAAAGTAGAAGGAGTTAGATGTGATGGGCATGCTAAGGCTTTGGCTAGGAGGGCCAAAAGCACAGGTAACTTTCAGGGTTCTTACTCCAAAGGTTCAGGGAGGCCGACACTTGCAGCCTGGCCAATTCAGTCCACTATGCCCGCTTCCACAGGTAATTACTCGGGAACTCTACCTCAAAATTTTATTCAGGATAACCAGGGAGCCGCGTTTTTGGCTAGCGGCAGGCCATCTTTGATCGCACTTGTTATAATTCTGGAGAACCTGGGCATATGAGGAAGGATTGTCCCCACCCACGCATGTTGGACCTCGCGCAGTAGTAGACTAGAGCAGTGGTACCCACGGGCAATGGTAATAATGGTAGAGGATGTTCACAAGGTGGGCGAGGAGGAAATCAGCGAGGCCGTGGAGGTCGGGTAAATGGTAATGCAGGCAGAGGTACGGCACATCCAGGCAGAGGTACGGCACAGCCAGGCAGGGAGGTCGCCCGTCATGATGACAGGGCTCAGTGTTATGCCTTTTCGGGCAAGACCGAGGTGGAGGCATCTGATGCAGTTAGCACATGTACTATTTTTGTCTGTGACCGGATGGCTAATGTGTTATTTGATCCGGGTTCTACTTATTCTTATGTGTTCAGTTTGCCTTGGGATTTGATATGATTTGTGGTGTACTTGATGCCCCCATCTATGTTTCTAACCCAGTTGGAGAGTCTGTCATAGTCACCCATGTCTATCGTGCTTGTCCTATCTTGTTTATGGGTTTTCAGACTTGGGCTGATTTGGTGATTTTAGATATGACTGACTTTGATATAATCTTAGGTATGACTTGGTTGTCCCTCTATTATGATGTGCTTAATTGTAACACTAAGTCTGTGACTCTAGAGATCCTCGGTTGGGAAAAATTAGAGTGGGAAGCGGTGTACAAGCTTAAGCTAGCTAAGGTCATATCCTCCGTTCGAGCTGGGAAACTAGTGGGGCAGGGTTGTTTGGCATATTTGGCTCATATTCGGGATGTTGAGGTTAAGTCTCCCTCTATTGAGTCTATTCCTATGGTGTCAGAATATAGAGAATAGAATATAGAGAAGTGTTTCCTACTGATTTGCATGGTATGCCTCCGAATAGAGATATAGATTTCTGCATTGATTTTGAACCTGGTACCCACCCCATTTCGATCCCTCTATATCGCATGGCCTCGGTAGAGTTGAGAGAGCTTAAGGCTCAAATCCAAGAACTTCTTGATAAAGGATTCATTCGTCCTAGTGCTTCCTCATGGGGTGATCCTGTCTTATTTGTGAAGAAAAAGAATGGTAATATGAGGATATGTATAGATTATCGGTAATTGAATAGGGTCACCATTCGAAACAAATACACATTGCCTCGAATAGATGATCTTTTTGACTAGTTGCAAGGTGCATCAATTTTCTCTAAGATTCATCTAAGGTCTGGTTAACATCAATTAAAAATTAAGCTTGAGGATGTACCCAAGACAACGATTAGGACCCGCTATGGGCACTATGAATTTCTAGTTATGTAGTTTGGGTTAACAAATGCGCCTACAGCTTTCATGAGTTTGATGAATGGTGTGTTCAAGCCATTTCTCGATTCGTTTGTTATAGTTTTTAGTGAAGATATTCTAGTTTATTCAAAGAGTAAGGAAAAGCATGCCGACCATATTCGTATTGTTCTGGGTGTTCTTGGGAAACAAAAGTTGTATGCGAAATTTTCTAAGTGTGATTTTTTGTTGGATTTAGTTGCCTTTTTGGGGCATGTAGTTTCAAGGGAAGGGGTAATGGTAGATCCCTAAAAGATTGAAGCGGTTAAGAATTGGGTTCGGCCTAGCTCTGTGACTGAAGTTAGGAGTTTTGTGGGGATCGCTAGCTACTATCATCGATTCTTGAAGAACTTTGCTTCTATAGCCATGCATCTGACAAGTTTGACCAAAAAGGAGGTACCTTTCGAATGGACCGGAAAATGTGATGAGAGCTTTCAAAAGCTCAAGACTATTTTGACCACAGACCCTATTCTAGCACTACCGATGGAAGTACCGGTGGAAGGTAAAGATTTTATTGTTTATTTTGATGCTTCCCATTCGGGTTTGGGTGTTCTGTTAATGTAGGATAAGAATGTTATAGCTTATGCATCGCGGTAGTTGAAGGTGCATGAGAGGAATTACCCAACACATTATTTGGAGTTGGCAGCGGTAGTGTTTGCTCTTAAAATCTGGCGGCACTACCTCTATGGTGTTAAGTGTGAGGTGTTTACTGATCATCGTAGTCTGCAGCATGTGTTCACTCAAAAGGATCTAAATTTGAGAAAGTGAAGGTGGATGTAGTTACTCAAGGATTATGATGTGACCATCTAGTATCATCCGGGTAAGGCTAATGTAGTGGCAGACGCACTAAGTCGGAAGGCGGTGAGTATGGGTAGTCTAACTCGTTGGAGTGTATTCAAGCGACCTTTGGCTAAGGAAATTAAAACCTTGGAGTCTAAGTTCATGCAATTGGGCATCTCAGAGAAAGGTGGGTGTTAGCTAGCATTGAAGTAAGGGCCACGTTCATTGAGAAGATCAAGGCCAAACAGTTTGAGGATGAGCATTTGAATGAGTTCAGAAAGAAGACAATGTCTAGCAAGGCACAAGATGTGACTTTAGATGCGAGGGATGTGCTAAACTTTAAAGGAAGGATTTGTGTTCCTAGAGTAGATGACTTTATTCAGAAATTGTTGATAGAATTTCATGGTTCGCGGTATTCTATTCATCCGGGTGTGACCAAGATGTACCGAGATTTGAAGCGAATATATTGGTGGCCTGGCATAAAGAAAGATATAGTGGAGTTTGTGGCTAAGTGTCAAAATTGCCAACAACTAAAATATGAGCATCAAAGGACGGCAGGTTTGCTTCAGAGAATGCCAATTCTAGAATGGAAATGGGAAATAATAGCTATGGATTTTGTGGTTGGTCTTCCCAAGACTTTGGGAAAGTTTGATTCTATTTGGGTAGTGGTTGACTGATTAACTAAGTCAGCCCATTTTATTCCAGTCAGAATAGATTATAATGCTCAGCAATTGACAAGGGTTTATGTGAAAGAGATAGTGAGGCTGCACGGGGTGCTCCTTTCTATCATCTCAGACCGTGGTACGCAGTTCACATGTAAGTTTTAGAGGAAATTACATGATGAATTGGGCACACAACTCACTTTTAATATAGCTTTCCATGCGCAGATGGACAGGCAGTCAGAGAGAACTATCCAAGTGTTAGAGGAGATGTTAAGGGCATGTGTGATTGACTTTGGAGGGCATTGGAATAAGTTCCTACCATTGTGTGAGTTCTCCTGTAATAATAGTTGCCACTCCAGCATTGATATGACACCATTTGAGGCACTATATGAGAGGGGATGTAGATCACCCATAGGATGGTTTGAGGTTGGAGATGTGAAACTTTTGGGGGTTGATTTAGTGAAGGATGCTCAAGATAAAGTGAGGAATATTCAAGCTAAGATTTTAGCAGCCCAGAGTAGACACAAAAAGTATGCTGATCATAAGGTAAGAGACATGGCATTTCAGACTGGTGAGAAAGTTCTTCATAAAGTATCACCCATGAAAGGGTTGATGAGATTTGGTAAGAAGGGCAAGCTTTGTCCTCGGTACATTGGACCATTTGAAATTTTTGACTGTGTAGAACCAGTAGCATATAGATTGGCTTTACCTCCTAACCTATTGGGATTTCATCCAGTATTTCACGTGTCCATGTTTAAGATATATCATAGTGACGGGGATTACATCATAAAATGGGACTCAGTGTTGTTAGACAAAGACCTCCATTATGAGGAGGAACCGGTTGCAATTCTTGATCGTGATGTGCGGAAGTTGAGGACCAAAGAGATTAAGTCTGTGAAAGTTCAATGGAAGCATTGTACAGTTGAGGAAGCTACTTGGGAAACCGAGAAGGACATGTGAGAAAAGTATCCCAGTTGTTCGTCGATTCAGGTACTACTCCACTCTTGCTTTAGCCTAATTTCCTAATTTGTCACTCGGGGAGGGGTGATGGGTAAATTTATATCTATTGTAATGACCTGCTCCCGTCGTTATATAAAAGCCAACGGGGTAAATTTTTGGGTCAGAATGTTTTTTGGTAGTAACTTGAAATTTCCTAGCCTAGTCCAGATTTGGACGAAATCGGAGTCAGGCGAGTCTAGGGAAATCTTGTAATGAATGGGAAATGTAATAAGGAATTGAATTGCATGAGTAGATAGATAAGACGTTAAGGATCATGTACGACTTTATGGAATCAAATTCAGGCGAGTAGAACTCCTGAAACTGATCTTAGCTTGAACAGATAGTTTCTGAGTGTCATGGGTTGAAGGTGTGTTGTGATATGGGGGCTTGGAACTATAAATTTGATTCTTTGTTTCCGTGCAAACTGCTAGGGAGTTATTATTCCCACCAGGGTGTGGCCGCTGTGGCAAGATGGGGGCCACCATAGCGGGCCAGTCGCGACTTAAATTGGAAATAAACCCCAAAAACACCACTATTCTGCAATTTTCATTCTTGAGAGCTAGGAGACGACCCCAGGCGATTTTTTGATAGATTTCTACCACTTTTGATGCAAAAGGTAAGGATTTTACTCCCCTAATCCATTTTTCAATCGGTAGAACTTAGAATCTTGATCATCTATTGTTGGGGGAGGGTTTTGAACTGAATTGGATGGTGGTAAAAAACCCTAGCTGCACCTTAGGATCATAATTTGGGTCTTGGGTTATTGGGTTTGTCATAATCCAAGTAAATTAGACCTTAATTATTGATCCCCGTATTGAATTGTTTATTTGTAGACCTAGAACAAGCGGAAAGAATCCGAAAAGGGAAGAATTAAGCATCTTAGGAGGATTCAAGCTTGTTTTCAAGGTAGGTGATGGTTTGATTTCATGTTTGTGTGATGTATGCTAGTATTTGCTTCATTGTAATGCATGTATGTATGTGAATGTTGTACTATTAATCACATCAAATGCGAATGAGTATAAATGAATGATTGTATGCCATGAATCAACACTTAATTGTATGATTATGATAATGTACAGTGTGATTATGATTGTGGCTTGTTGAATGGATCAGATGTTATGTTCCAACACACTAACTGGGATCGGATGTCACGTACCGACATGCATATTGGAATGGGTGTCACATTCCGACATACTAACTTGGATCGGGTGTCATTATCCGGCACACTAACAGTTTGGGTATGGGTTCCATGAGAGGACCATTGACTTGTCATATATGTGTATTTACATGATATTGAAAATGTGGAATGTGACATTGCTCTTGAAATGATAATTGATATTGTATATGTTCGGTATATGCGTGTTTACTTGTTGTGACAACTCATATATGTTTCCCTTACTGGAATAGTCGTGTGATCCTACCAGTACACTATGGTTGTGTACTGATACTACACTTGCTATTTTTTTGTTGAGTATAGGGAACCTTCAGGCGGCTACTGACAGACCTCGTCTATGAGATCAGTGATCATCAATCGAATTCAAGGGTGAGCCAATTCTTCTAGGCTGCCATGAGTTTTCTATGTTTTAGTCCACTCTTTTCGGAGTCAAGACTTTCTAGTTAGATATTTGTATGTTTAATTGGGTTGTACCCATTTTCTTTAGACTTATGATTTGTTAGAATTTTGGTACACTTACTTTCAGTTTCAAGGGAATATTTCCGGAATGTTTTAATAGTCGTTGTTAGACTTTTGGAGTTTATAGGAACCCTACTTTATTTCTGCATTTAAACCTGCTTTCGTATCTTTAAATACCTAGTATTTTGGTTGAGTTGTTTAGTTCTTGGATTAGCTGATTAGTATTAATGGTTCTCCCACTATAGGGTTAGTGTGGGTGCCACTCGCGATGGTATGGGTCGTGACAACACCCATCAGACAAGGGTAGCTCCACCCCTGCTAACATGTTTACTAATCACGACTTTGCAGCTACATGTCAGTGCATAGGAAAGGACCAAACCATCTCTAAGACATTTTTTATATTGACAAGTTTGTAGGATCATAGAATCTTAACAATATTTACAATATTCATTTTATGAATGTGTTAAAGTTTTAACATAAACAAACTATATTTCTCTCTAGTCTAATATGACTACTTTTCATTAGTTACAGATAGAAGAAGGAAGTGAAGTGGATTTTTCAATCGACATAGAGGAAACAAATAATGGTGAAGATCCATTAGGGTCGCAAACAAAGAAATCTATAAATGAAAGATGTAAGAGTTTGGACAAGTCGTCTATGGAATCCACCACCATATTTAAGGTTACTGTGGGGATGAGTGAATCAAATCCAGATGCTTATAAGCCAAAATTGATATCCATTGGTCCTTACTATAAACACAATTCTAAACTTGGCTTGATGGAAAAGTACATAATATTGTACCTACAACGGATTCTCAAGCGGAAAGGAGGAATTCATCATGATATAGAAAATTATATTAGTGAAATGGATAAACTAAACGATAATGCAATTAAGTGTTATGACGATATAGGGGTACTTGACATGTCTATTATTGGAAACTTTTCAAAAATATTATTGCTTGATGGTTGTTTTGTGGTTGAGTTTATTAGAGAGTCTTGTCGAATCATTCCACCTGGAGAACACATGATTATCAATCGAGGTTGCATACGAAATGAATTAAATCGAGGTTTGTTGTTGGTATAAAATCAACTTCCTTTCTTTGTCCTAACCAAGCTTCATGAAATCTCAAAGGAGGAAGACGAAAAAACATTCATAGAGATATGGTGAAGTGTACCTTTTCTCTTGCTAAATCCTTTAAAAAAACCGAAGGTAATGAAGAAAATGTCAAACATTTATTTCATGTAGTACACATGAGCATGTCATGTCGACCTTCAATGATAAAAACTAGCCTAATAATTGAGCAGCAATATAGCAAAACAAAATACCGTCATTGGAAGCTTATTTGGGATCATTTCAAAAATATATGGAGGAGGAATAAAACGGACCAGAAAATAATGTGACATAAATGCAACAGAGCTTTCTAAAGCTGGAGTTAGCTTTGTAAATGTTGGAAATATTTTTATGAGGTCATTGGACAAAGTCAATGACAATGATCTTAAGGATAGCACAAGTTTATTTGATTTAAAGTTTGACAATGCATTCATGACGATCCTTTGTTTTTGAGTCATTGATGACACAGAAACCTTAATGCGAAATCTTATTGCTTATGAACAACATTCTTCTGATGTAAATCATAGATATTTCAGTGATTTTGCAGTTTTCATGGGTTATCTTATCAACTTAGACAAAGATACGAGTTTGCTTCGTATGAACGGAATCATTGTGAACAAGATAGGAGAGGACAAAGGAGTGGCTAGCTTCTTTAACAAAATTGGGAAAGGGGTCGCCGTTTCAGATGACTTCTATTGTGAAGAAGAATGTAGAAAAACAGTTGAACATTGTGAACAATGATGGAACAGAATGAAGGCAAATTACTTCAGTATTCCTTCGGCAGGAATTTCAACTGTGGAAGCAATCATACTCATCTTACTCACACTTACACAAACTATTTTATCTTTCGTAACACTCTAAAGAAGACATCGTTGATTAATTTTATCACTGATAATCCTTTCATGTAATTTCTTCTATTAAATTGAAGAATACAACAAATTGTGAAAAGCCATGGAGTCAAATAATTAAAGGCAAGTTTGTGGTACAACTATTTTCAGGGTCCTTGGGGCAGCCATCAACTTCTTGTACTCATTTAGTTATACAGACTGTTCTGGCTTTTGCAGGTTATGTTGATTATTAAGAAGTAATCTTTTTTGAAATAATGTAACACAACTGTTGATTGATCGGTCGAATGTTTCCTGTTTTTCTTATTTTCATCAAAGGTTCCCTCAAAAAGGGATTCAATAGATAAGTCAAAGAAGCATGGAGGGGACAAAATTGGACCTCTGCATGACAAAATTAAGAGTGAGGGAATAAACATCCTAACACTCTAACTTATCAAAATAAAAAAGGAAATAAAAAGGAGGAGGGTTTCTCCTCGTTACATAAGCTTACAAAAAAATTTAGAATCCATAGAACTAGAAGCAACCAAACAAAATTTAGCTAGGATCGAATATGAAGTTGGCCTTCTTCATTCAAATTCTAATGTTGGGCTTGCTAACTACATCATTCTTCAAGGTGGATGTAATCTTAGAAGGAAGATTTATAGCCTCGGTGAAGAAGATATATGTTTTACGATGTTCGGTCATCATATTCGTGAGCAAATCAGTTGTAGTGTCACCTTCTCTGAAGGTGTGAGTGAAAGAGAAATGATCAAGTGAACTCATGAATTGGATATGTTTAATATCATCTTTTATTTGCCAGAAGGGGTTAATCTTACCTTTTATCATATGAATAATCAATATAAATTCAGACTCAATAGTAACTTTGTGAAAACCATGATCTAGACACCACCTCAGGCCAGTCTTTGGAGATAGAGCCTCGGCTGAATTATTTGAGCTAAAACCAAAACAGACACTGAAAGCTATAATCATTTGTCCAGCATGGTCCCTAAGAACTCCTCCACCTCCAACACTTCCAAGATTCCCCTTACTACAGCCATCCATATTAAGTTTTAGTTCATTATAGTTTGGTCTCATCCATTTCACCAATTGAATTTCTAGCTTTGGTTTGATGTGATCTATGAGATGAGAGGTGTTGGTAATAGAAGGTGAAAGTTGGATCTCTACAAAATTAAGAATTAATAATCAAATGGAGTTGGTGAACTTTGTTAATAGGATTGATCAGCCACCATCTAATGATCTTAGCCCTGACATTCTCGTTAGAGTTATGAAGGATTCCACAAACATTAGAAAAATATTTCCGAAGAATAGATGCAATATCTCCAACTCCAAACAGATAATTTAGAGTTTCATTGGCTCCCTCGGTACAACAATAGCATTTTAAGGGTCCATGAACCTTAAATCTGCAAAGTGCAATTTGTTTGTTGATGAGCTTCATATTGTGTCACACCTCCATTATGGGGTAGGACTAGAGCTAGCAATTTCAACCTATATTTAAAGAATCAACACATTTAATTCATATTTTAAATTTAATGAGTCAGGTCCTAGGTCGGAGTATGGGTCGAGGTCAAGATTTAAGTCTTGGGTCAGGTTCAGAAGATTTTAGGAATTGGGAATTGGATCGCAAGTCAAGAAAGAGAAATTGGATGGATCCTGAGTCAGGGTCGGGGTCAGGAGTGTTAGGTTCAAAAGTGATTAGAGCGTCATGCGGAAGCTTACAACTGCAAATCATGATATCGATAAATAAGATGACAAAAACTTATACTAAAAATCAAAATATTATTATATGGAATTTGGCCAATTGTCCTACATATTAAAAACTAATAAAAAAACATTAAAGTTGTAAAGAGAAAATCTCCCCATAAATAAAAGTCTCTAAACGACTACATTGCGGATTCTATTGTGTTCTGCTATGAGAATAGGGATCTTCAATTTATAGCTCTCTAAACTTTTCCTCTAAGAAAAGAATAAACCAAATATAGAAGAGAATTATATTTTCCTTTCACAAAAAGTTCAAGTATTTATGGTAATACTTTGACCTTTCTTAAGGAAAAAAATAAACTTCAAATAAGGTAAGAAAATCAGGGCAATACACTAACAAATCTCTCATTTTGGCTAGATTTTCTTGACAAAATTTGATATGTCTTCTTCATATGCATAATAATCTTGTTCTTCATAAAATCTTCATTATTGTTTCGTGTCATGGTTAAAAATAAGGTTTAAAATACATGGGTTAAAAATGATTTTAAAATTTTCATTTTTACTTTTTAAAATTGCAGCAACAGAAATGTTGAAAATATGGTTGAAACTTCTTCTCCACATGTAGTTTGGACAAAACATCTTCTTTATCAGCAAATTCGTTGTAAATTGATTTGAATCCACTTGAACCTATCTTCAATCTTGTTGAACCATTGGATCATTAAACCATGTGCTCTCATACCACTTGTTGGGTTATGGAAGTTATTAGGCGTCATGCGGAAGCTTACAATTGCAAATCATGATATCGATAAATCAGATGACAAAAACCTATACTAAAAATCAAAATATTATTATATCAAATTTGTCCAATTGGCCTACATATTAAATCTAATAAAAAATATTATGTTGTAGAGAGAAAATATCCTCATAAACAAAAGTCTGTAAACGACTACATTGTGGATTCTATTGTGTTCTGTTATGAGAATATAGATCTTCAATTTATAGATCTCCAATTTTTTCCTATAAGAAAAGAATAAACCAAATATACAGGAGAATTATATTTTCCTTTGAGAAAAATTTCAAGTATTTATGACAATACTTTGACTTTTCTTTAAAGAACAAAACTAAACTCCAAATAAGGTAAGAAAATCAGGGCAAAACTCTAACAAGGAGTTGGTTTGAGTTCATGATCGGAGATGGGAATTGGGAATTAGGTCCTAGGTCGGACTTATGTCAAGGTTGAGAGTTGAGTTGATATTCGGTGTCAAAGTTGTGAGTTTTGAAGGTCCAAGGTCTCAGATCACAGGTCGAGATCGAGTGTCGGGCCCCAGGTTGAAGTCGAGGTTGAAACTCGGGTTAGGGTTGTGAGTAACTTACCAGGTCTGAGTCGAGTCCCATATCCTAGGTCGGGAGTCCGGTTCGAGTTAAGGCCAAGTTATTGCTCCCGAATTATGGTTAGGAGTTGGGACTCATGTCGATCATCAGGTTCCAAGTCAGGATTAGGAGTGAGGTCTTGAGTCCCTAGTCATGGTCAAGGTTGGAATCGATAGTCAAGCCTCAAGTTGGAGTCGAGAGTCAGATTTCGAGTGGGATCGGTATCAAAGTCTGGAGTTGGTTTCCGAGTTAAGGTCGGGAGTCGGGTCCCAGATTGGGGTCGAAAGTTGGTGTTAACTTGGTGTATTTTGAATAATGACAGGAAACCAAGGAGCAAAATCTGGGGATCGAAGCAGCCCCACAGAAGAAGGAAATCAAATCAATCACAAAGTTCACGGAGCAAAAGATCTTGAGATCAAGCAGCCCCACCAAAGAAAGTGGATTCATTATGGATATTGAGCCAATCAGATATCTATTCATGAAAAGCCAAAAAGGAAAAATAGAAAGGGGCAGACACTCACAATGGAAAGATGATCAATAAATATCATTTTGTTGATCACGCAAGATCATTGGGATTCTAAGCGACAACTAACAAGTCTCACACCAATCTCTGATTCAAGGTAGAAGATAATTGGTATCCCGAATCAAGGAATGGACTAATCTCAATCAAGGAATCATTACAAATCCTTGATTGAAGGAAACTCCCTTGGGTTTTCCTATTAGAGCTAAAATCACCTCAACACTCTGCATATAAATGAAGACCTGGAAAAACTGCAAAAGTGCGCAACTTCACTTGAACTTATATTATAATCTTCTTTCATCTTTCATAAAGAATTGTACACTTCGAGTGAAAAATTGTAAAAGAAAGAAATAAGGAAAGATTTTGAGTGTAGGTTATACCAGTAGAAGTAGTGTCAACATAGAAGCTATGATTTGCATACCAGACTGGATTCGAAGATCACACTCCCTGTACAACCAAGATCTCAACAACCTCTAAAGGAAACCCTTGAAACCCAAAGGGACTGGCAGTAGGCACCACATCGGTGTTCTGAACTAGTATAAAAACATCTTGTGTCAATTTACTTTCTGTATCTACTCTTATTTTATACTGTGAGACTAACCTACGGGTGAGTCGGCTACTCCATTCAGTAAGTCGACTAAAGGAATTTTAATTCACCCCCCCCATCTTAACTTTTAATTGGTATCAAAGCATGTCTCACTAGTAAAGTGTTTAACAACACGTGAGCAAAGATCCAATGGCACACTATCAGATTCCCGGTGCTCTACTTCAAGATGGACATTCCTCAACCCGACCACCACATTTCAATGGCCAACATTACTCCTGAAAGACAGATTCAGAACCTTTGTCTCCTCAAATGACCATCAAGCATGGATTGTGGAAAAAAAAAAGGGTCTAAAGCCCATTCCCAGACCTACGAGAAAAGATGCCACTGATAAGCTATTTGATCTCGAATATTTCAATATCACAAAGGAGAAACAAGAGATTATTTAAATTAATGCTAGAGCTATAAGTTTGTTATACTGTGTAGTGAGTGGAGCTGAATATGACAAGATCTCAACATGTGAAACTGCAAAGGAAATGTGGGAAAAGCTAGAAGTTACTTATGAAGGAACCAGCAAGGTGAAGGAAGCTCGAATCAGTTCACTGGTTAATGAATATGAATTATTTAAAATGACCGAAAATGAAAACATAGAAGACATGTTCTCGAGATTTAGCAAAATTGTTTGCGAACTCAAATCTCTTAGAATGGTGTACTCAAATGGATTACAAGTTAGAAAACTCATCAAAAGTCTTCCCAAGGCTAGGGAAAATAAAGTTGTCATTTTTAAAGATGGAGATCTCCAGAAAATTACGTACAATGAACTCCGTGGAAACCTGATGGCCTATGAGAAAAATCATATTAACAGGTACATCAAAGATGATAAAGAGAAAATTGTGGCCTTTACAACCGAGACATCTGAGGTTGTAGAAGAAGCTGATGAATATCAAGACGAAGGAATGGCTCTCATAAATTGAGGAGTCAAACAAATGCTTAGACAAAAAAGACAGAGACCTCAACAGAAATTCAAAAATAATGAATTTAAAAGAAATGATGATCGTTGCTACTATTGTGGAAAACCAAGACATATCAAACAAAATTTCCCAGACTGATGAAGGAGAAACAATCGAAGAAATGAAAATCCAAAAATTCTTGGAGCCTGGGATCAAGGAGAAACATCCGTAGATGATCATGATGAAACTGCCAATATATGTTTCATGGCATTAGGTGAAACAAGTGAGGTAAGACCTTTTAATTGTCCTAACTGTAATGATTTACAAAATTCTTTGTACATGGTTGCTGGTGAATTACATAAAGTTATTGACGAATACAATAAGATTGTTCAAGAAAAGAAAGATTGGCAGATTATTCTCAAAGCAAGTCAGATTGAAATCAACTTACTAACAGAAGAACAGGTAAAAATGCAGCTGAACAGTATCAGGAAATCTCTTAGTCCTAGCTCTGTCAGATCTAACAGAACTATTTTCAACAGGAGAAGATCTCCTAATCATAGTTCCAACAGATCCAATAAATCTATATCTAACTCTCACTCTCCTGAAACTTCTGTTAAAATCACTTGCTATATTTGTGGTGATCTTGGTCAAAATCATTTAAAAATAGAAAATATTCCTCTGGAAAGTAGATTTGGAGACCATAAGTTACTAATCATCAAGGCCCCAAAAACACTTGGGTACCTAAAATAAACTAATCTTTTTTATTTTTCAGGAACAGTCTAAAAAACCTACAAAATGAGGGGATGTGGTTACTTGATAGTAGATGCTCCAGACACATATGCAGAAATTTCAAAATTGTCAAAAATATTTATGGAGGTTTTGTAAGATTTGGGGACAATGCTAAAGGAGAAGTAACAGGAGTAGGAACCATCACTCCCAGCTCATCATGCAATTTACTTAAAGTGTTTTTGGTTGAAAGACTCAAACACAACCTTCTCAGCATTATTCAACTATGTGATGTCGTATTTCAAGTCATTTTCAACACAGCAAGCTACATCATCAAACACTCTGAGAAAAAGCTTACTCTCATCAGAGATCGAGTAAAAAATATATATATTTTAAATAATGTTAATTTCCCATCTCTTACTTTTCTTACTGCAGTCACAAGTGATCCTTAGTTATGGCATCGAAAGCTTGGACACGCAAGCATGCATGCTCTTGAAAAACTCTCTAGACTTGAACTAGTCCTTGGCCTACAAAAATTAAATTTTGAGAAAAATCATATATGTGATGCATGTCAATTGGGTAAGCAAACTCGTTCATCCTTCAAAGGAAAGGATATTGTAAGTACTTCTAAACCACTTCAACTTCTTCATATGGATCTTTTTGGTCCTACACGAACTTCCAGCATTGGAGGTAAAAGATATGCTTTTGTAATTGTTGATGACTTCTCAAGCTTTACGTGGGTAATCTTTCTCACTCATAAAAATGAGGCCTTCCCAAATATATTACTCACACAAATTTGGTCTTAATACCAAAAAAGGATGAGGTGCATACCTATGCAGATGTAAGACCAATTAGCCTGAGTAACTTCAGTTATAAAATAATTTCTAGAGTTATACATGAGAGATTAAAGAATATTCTGCCTACTATCATCTCTGCAAACCAGACAGGTTTTGTTAAATGAAGAAATATAGTGGAAAATATTCTTTTGGCACCGGAGATTATAAGGGATATCAGGATGAGGACAAAAACAACAAATGTCGTAGTAAAACTAGATATGACCAAGGCATATGATAGGCTATCATGGCTATTCCTCATTAAAGTTATGAGACGATTTGGGTTCTCTGAAGTTTTAATTGACATGGTATATAGATTTATGTCCAATAACTGGTACTCAATTCTGATAAATGGACAGACTCGTGGATTTTTCAAGTCATCTAGAGGAGTCAAGCAGGAAGATCCATTATCACCAGATCTTTTTATAATTGCAGCAAAAGCACTAATGAGGGGTTTAAATGCTCTATGGGAAAATGAAGAATTCAAAGGATAGGTCTACCCAAATGGAGCCCAAATATTAACCATCTTTCTTATGCATATGATATAATTTTATTTGTATCGGCCGACAAGAAATCAATGAAGATGAGGATTAGGGTACTATGAAGATATGAAACTCTTCAGGTCAGCTAATTAATTTGGAGAATGAGTGCATTTTATGTACATGAAAAGGCGAATCCAAGACTGATAGAAAGCATCAAAAGACTAACCAACATAAAACATGGAGCTTTCCCTTTCACATACTTGGGATGTCCTATATTCTATGGAATAAATAAGATTTCTCACTATGATTCAGTGATTAAAAAGGTGGGAAAAAGAATATAGGGATGGCAAGGAAAAATGTTATCATTTGGTGGAAGAGTTGTTCTAATTTCACATGTGTTGTAGAGTATTTCTATACATTTAGTATATGCTTTATCACCTCCAAAATGAGTGATAAGACAAATACATATGATGTTCAATAGATTTTTCTGGATAAACACTACAGACAGTAAAAGGAAGCACTAGATAAGTTGGGATAAATTACGTCTACCTAAGGAGGAAGGAGGAGTTGGTTTTAGATCTCTTGCTGATATATCTAAAGCTCTATTTTGCAGATTATGGTGGATTTTTAGAACAAAGACTACACTTTGGAGCTCTTACATGGGTAATAAAAACTGTAAAAAGTTACATCCAGTAATTGCTCAAAGTAAGGGAGCCTCCGCCACATGGAGAACAATGATCAAAATTAGAGAGTTGGTAGAACATCAAATATGGTGGCAAATTAAAAGAGGAGACTCAAGTTTATGGTTTGATAACTGGACAACTCAAGGAGCACTATATTACTTCAGTCAAGAAACCAGTCAAGAGGAAGAGATAGAGGTCAAGGAATTTGCAGATCAACAGGGTTGGAAAGTAGACAAACTAAGACGGTGTTTATTAGAAGATATTGTACAACACATACTGAAAGCAATCCCAAGTCCAACTTCTGATGGTATACTAGACAGAACATGGTGGATGCTTGAAGAAAGTGGAAAATTCACATTTAAAAGTGCATGGGAGTATGTGAGATAGAGGAAAGAGAGGCAAAGTAGATTTGTTAACATGTGGGAAAAGAGACTTCCATTCAACATATCTTTCTTTATTTGGAGAGTTTGGAAACATAGAATACCCACTGATGATATATTGATGAGAATGGGGGTGAACATGTTATCAAGGTGTTGGTGTTGTGATAATCCAACACAAGAAACTGTGGAACATCTTTTTTAACCTCTCCAATAGCTTATAAGCTATGAAGGATGTTTTCTCATATTGCAGGTCTAGATTTAGAAGGACAAAACCTAAATCAAGTGCTAATAACATTGTGGACAGCACATGCAGTCACAAACTTTAACAAATTATGAAGATTATGCCTGCAATTATACTTTGGAAAATATGGAAAAGAAGAAATATCATCAGACATGGGGGGAAACATGACATATAATAAACTTGTTTATCATGTTACCCTCAATGTATGGCAATTTACAAGATCAAGTTTTCCAAGTCTGAAATAATTTCCCACCAACTGGTTAGATATGGTAAAATTCTTAGAGAACTATAAGCCAAGGATATACTACAAAAATATCATATGGATGCCCCAAATTCAAATACTATAAAGTGCAACACATATGGAGCAAGTAAGGGCAATCCAGGCAAGAGCTCTTATGCTTATTGCCTAAGGGATCGGGAAGGAAATTTAACCTAAGCACAAGCAGAGGAGATACCAAAAACAACTAACGTGGAAGCAGAAGTAGTGGCAATAAAGGAAGCAATATATCATTGTACAACAAGGGGATTTTCGAGAGTAACAATAGAGACCGATTCATTGCTATTGAGAAACATACTACAAGGAAATTGGGAGATACCATGGAACATTAGAATTATAGTGGAAGACACTTTAACACTGATGCAATATTCTACTGTTAATATTGAACATATTTATAGGGAAGGGAATACATTGGCTGACTACTTAGCCAATTATGCATTCGAAGTGACAGGGAGACAACAATTTAATACATGCAGCGAGCTACCATTGCAGGGGAGGAAAATCCTCAACTTGGATAAACACTTTGTACCAAATTTAAGAATCAAGAACAAGGCAATCAAGTGAACAACACACAAATAATTGATGATCAGAAGTAGATACATTGCTAGAAGACAGTAAAGAGTTCACAAACACGGCAAACGAAGCAGAGCACACAACTATGCTGCTCACGAAAAACAAAGCCAGAGCACAACAACTACACTACTAACACAGGTTACAGATCTAAAACAAAATAAGTGTAAGGCGAAAAACAAGGGTATGATGACAAGATTCAAAGAAGATAACTCTGTCATAGATTAAACCATACAACAACAAGGGACTGCCTGGAAAATCGACAAACAAAAATGAAAACAATTGAGAAATGCAGATTGAGGAATTAAAAGGAAAGGAAAAAAGTTGAACTTATCGGTTAAACCCCCAGAAGCTCACGATATGCTTCAAAAGAGGCATGACTTTCCTAATTTCAAATGGGAGAAAGATTGACATTTTTTAGGATAATTGTTATGGCTTTGTTTTTTTATTTTGTTTTATTATAGCTTTTGTTTGTCTTTTTCTTAGCTTTTGGGTCCACCACTATTGGGTTGGGCAAATCTTTGTTCTCTTTTTCACTTAATCTATGAAATGGTCTATTGCCAATATTAATGAAAAAAAAGTATCTTGTAGAAAAGTTCAAAGAGAAGCAGATTATTTCATCACAACTATCTACAGTGATCATGGTGGCGAATTTAAGAATAAAGTCTTTGAAGATTGTTGTGCTCAAAATGGTTTCACCCAGATCACCTCAGCAAAACGGAGTGGTAGAAAGGAAAATCGTTCATTACAGGATACAGCAAGAACCATGCTGCTAGATCAAAATCTCCCAGATCATTTTTGGGCAGAAGTTGTAAGTACTTGTTGTCACATTCTTAACAGGTGCCTCGTCAAACCTATACTAAAGAAGACTCCTTATGAACTCTAGAGAGGAAAGAAACCAAACATTAGCTATTTTCATCCTTTTGGTTGCAAATGCTTCATCCACAATAATGGTAAGAATAATCTCGGTAAGTTCGATCTAAGGAGTGATGAAGGTATTTTCTTGGGGTATGCACCTCTTAGCAGGGCCTTTCGAGTATTTAATAAAAGAACTTTAAGTGTCGAAAAATCTGTTCATGTGGTATTTGATGACACTAATCCAAGAGTTAGGAAATTGAAGTTGGTGACGATGAAACTACTTTATTTAAACCAAATGAAGATATCTCAAAAGTTACCATGGAATCTAATACTAACGAACCAGCTACTGTAGAGGTCGAGATGGCTACCCCAGCGGACAAAGCCAACATTCCCAGAGAATAGAGACACAATGCCAGTTATTCTAAAAATTTCATTCTGGAAAACCTGATGACAAAATCCAAATGAGATCTTCCCTCCGAAAACAAGCTTCATTGGCTCTTGTATCACAAATGGAACCTAAACGAGTTACTGAAGCTTTGGAAGATGAGTCACGGATACAGGCAATGAAAGAAGGACTTGATCAATTTTAAAGAAATCAAGTATGGACTCTTATTGAAAGACCTAAGAATTGCTCAGTAATTAGAATCAAATGGGTGTTTCGTAACAAATTGAATGAAGATAGAAAAGTTCTCTGAAATAAAGTCAGGCTAGTATCTCAAGTCTACTCACAGCAAGAGGGGATTGACTACGATGAGACTTTTGCTCCCGTAGCAAGGTTAGAATCTATTCGAATTCTTGTAGCTTATGCTTCTTTCAAACGCTTCAAACTTTTTCAAATGGACGTTAACAGTGCCTTTTTAAATGGTTTTATAAAAGAAGAAGAGTTTGTCAAACAACCTCCTGGTTTTGAAAATCCCTCTTTTCTCTCTATTGTCTTAAGCAAGCTCCAAAAGCTTGGTATGAAAGATTGAGAACTTTTCTCATAAATAATAAATTTCAAAGAGGCAAAATTGATACAACTCTTTTTTTTTAAATCTGATTCCAGCATTCTTATTGTTCAAATTTATGTTGATGATATTATTTTTGGTTGCTCTAACCCCTCTCTTTGTGAGAATTTTGCAAACCTTATGAAAGGCGAATTCGAAATGACTCTTATGGGAGAACTCTCATTTTTTCTTGGCCTACAAATAAAGCAGTCTAAGAAAGGTATTTTCATCAGTCAAGGTAAGTATGCAAAGGAACTTATCAAGAAATTTGGACTGGTAAAAGGTAAAGCATTTAGAACTCATATGAGTCCCTCCGCTTGTTTAGAAACTGATATAACAGGAAAAGAAGTCGATGAGCAATTGTATAATGGAATGGTTGGCTCCCTACTATATCTCACTGCTAGTCGACCAGATATCATGTTCAGCGTTTGCAAGTGTGCAAGATTTCAACCTACCCCGAAAGAGTCGCATCTCACGGATATGAAAAGAATCATTCGATATCTTATTGGAACCTCTGATATGGGGTTATGGTATCCTTTTTCTGAAAATTTTGATCTAATTGGATATTCAGATGTTGACTTTCCATGTGATAAAAAGGACAGAAAAAGCATTAGTGGAACATGTCATTTTTTGGGAAAATCCCTTATCTCCTGGCATAGTAAGAAACAGTCATCAGTGGCTCTCTCAACTATTGAATCTGAATACATGGTTGTAGGAAGTTGTGGTACTCAGCTGCTATGGATGATGCATCAGTTGTTGGACTATAATTATCTTTTAAAGGCGTTCCTATTTTT
Source organism: Solanum piurae (assembly GCA_029582685.1). Classification (NCBI taxonomy): domain Eukaryota; kingdom Viridiplantae; phylum Streptophyta; class Magnoliopsida; order Solanales; family Solanaceae; genus Solanum; species Solanum piurae. Next base: position 19,561 of record JAJOOO010000495.1, on the reverse strand, counting down.
TGTGATAATATCAGCGCTATTAGTTTGTCTAGATATATTGTGCATCATTCTAGGGCAAAGCATATAGATATCAAGCATTATTTTATTCGTGATCATGTTGAAAATGATGATTTTGTGCTGAAATTTGTTGATTCTAGAAATCAGTTAGCTGATATTTTTACAAAACCCCTGCTTGAAGAAATATTTTGTTTCCTTAGAAACTATCTTGGCATTACCGTATTTTGTAATTAATTGTACTTGATTGATCTATTTATGGCTTGCTTTGATTTCCGTTCCTTTTTTTAATTCTTGCCCCTTCCTTTTCTCCATATATCTCTTCGTCCTCTCTCTCTCATCACGTCTGTCATTTCACAGTCAGACACTTCTTATCCTTCCCCTTCTCTTTATATTTTGTTCTTCCCCTCCTTCCCTCTTCATATTTTCTCCTCTCTTCTCTCACTATGACCCGCACCAAATCCATGGCTTCTCTAAAAAAGGATCTTGCCTCCTCTTCCAGTTCCATTGAAATTGACTTCCTCTCTTCTGACTCTTTAGAAGCTGAGTCTGTTGATCCTTCTTCCTCATCTAAGAAACGTCCCTCTGCTGCAAATAAGAAAGATACCAAAAAGGCTCGCCCTACCTTCCCTGAGACCTTTTCTAGTGAGGACTCGCTAAAATTTTGGATACTGGAGCATAGGATACGGTTTGTAGCCTTCTCCAAGCGACAATTTGTGCTTGGATAAGTGATAAATCTGGAACAACTTGAGGCTTATCACCACACTGTAAGTATGTTCTTTCGTGCTCAAAAGCTATCGTTGTTGCTTCGTCTCTGTGGGCTTGAATTTTATGAAGAACTGGTTCGTCTATTTTATGAAAACCTTCGGATCTCAATTGGTACTGGCGAATAGGAAATCGTATTGTTTTGAATGATTCCATGTTTAAAGATGTGTTTGGCTCTGACTTTGCTGGTGACATCCCTTTTATGCATGGTAACTTGTGGCCTTTTAATTTTAAAATTTCCTTGGAAGATGCTAAATTGTTTTTTTCTGAAACTGGCACTGATCTTACCAACTTTGGTCCTTTATATCTTGGCTTTGAGAATCGAATTTTCGCCCACATAGTGGCTACCACCTCGGTTCCTCGAAAAGGGTCTCTAAGTAACATCTCCAACAGAGAAGTATTTGTTCTCTACTGCCTACTAAAAAGCTTCATATCAACTGGGCGATGTGATTTCATGAGTACATGGTAGAAAATTGAAGACAACAACTCTTCAGCTAGCTTACCGTATGGTCTGCTCATATCATGTATCATAGTCGACTCTCTTGTGGATCTCTCTCAATTCAGACCTACTGTGATTGATGCAACTTATGATACTCGTACATTCTCTAGCATGGGATATGTTCTGATAAATGGTATAAGAAAGAGTTCGTTCAACAAAGAGATGATGCACCCAAGGCCACTCGCATCTCAGCTGACTCAATTGCCATGCTTCTCAAGGAGGCAGACCATATTAAGGTAAGATTAGATGGGTTGGAATCTCACATGCAGGTATTGCAGGACACTCTTGGGAAGGTTCTTCAACTACACAAGGACTCTAGTACTGACGTGGGGAAACTCCGTCTGGAGGTGGAAGGTCTTAAGAAGGAGGCTATCCGCTCAGTCAATACCATCCTCAAATAAGTCAACTCCATCAAAACTAGAGCTGACTCTACTCATAACGAGCTAGTTGTGACCGTGCACACCTCGTATTCAAAATTCTCCAAAATTATTGAGCACTCTTATAATACTTTCTACATGAATGTGCTCAACACTCTCAAGTATTTCCGTAATGATCGTTAAGTCTGGGTTATTTTATATCTTTTATTCTAAGACTGTGTTGATGGAGCTTTGACTCCTATATTTATTTGGACTTTAATATTGGGGTGTCTACCCCAGCACACTTTTTCTGTATATGTGCTTTTGGTTTGGACTATCTAGTTGTATATCTTTTGTGCTTTGTTTTTCTTTTTGATCATGCCAAAGGGAGAGACAAACTTTGGATAACTATATTTCATAGAGCAAGGGGAACCACACATACAGGGGGAATCATGGACTGTAACACCCCGCAACTAGAAAGAGCTAGAATTAGAAAGAGTCATTTTTGGAAAGAATGAAAAATCTGGAAATTTGATAAAGTTAAGTTAAGAATGAGTTTTGGGTCAACTTCAAACGACCATAACTCCTAGATAAGGATGAGTTAGGTGTGCTACAGGATACCATAGGAAAGATATGTTAATTATCTTTCCAACGCCATCGAGTTTGCTCAGTTTCGAGTTTGTATGAGGGAGATATGTCCATTCGAAGTTGGGTTGTCTAGATAAGGAAAGTCAAAACCAGATTTTAGAAGGGTATTATGCTCTTTTCACCACCCAATTAATTAATTTCGTTTTTGGTAATAAGTTGGGGTCTAAGCTGATTGGATTCAGTTTACGCTATTGAAAAATAAGTTAGGGTTTTGAGAGAAGAGAAAAGAAAAGGATAAAAGAGAAGGAGAAGTAAGGGAATCATCATGTTCTTGAAGAATTGTTTGTGGATTTCATCAAAGGGTGATCCCTACGAGGTATGTGAGATCACATAGCGTTGGGTTAGTTCACCCACGTACCAATCATGATTTGATTCAGTGTAATTATGTTTTTGAAAGAAGAGTTTATGAGTTCTTGATGAATGTTGTTGAAAGTTTCGTTTGAATCTTGATTGTTGAAGTTTTAAGAAGTTCTTGAGTTAGATTCATGAAATTAGATGTCGTTCTGAGTAGATTCTTGCATATCTTGGGTATGTAGTCGAATCTAAGTGTTTGGAGAAAGATCCAATTGAGTTTAGAGGGTTTAGAGTTGAAAAATGACCAAGAAAAATCATCAAAATTCTGGGAATGGGGGTAGGGTGTCGCGCCAGCCAGTGCGCCACATATCAGTGTCTTAAGTTTTGCCCCTGGGGCGCCACGCCAGCCAGCGCGCCCCAACTTCAGTTCTGAAGTTTTGCTTCTAGCACCCCGCGCCACTCAGAGCGCCAGGGACGCCAGGTCTTCTACTTTTTCCCACTTCTTTCCGTACTAGTTCCCTTGAAACGTACCTATGTTTGCTAGTTGATTTCTACACTATAAGGTACATCTAAAAAACACAAAATCATCCATAATATGAGATCATGGGTATTGAATCCATAATTCAATTCAAGGAAAGTTAAGATTCAAGTCAAGAGAAGTTCATAGAGTTTTCCAAAGGTCTTTTACAAATATTTTAACTTTGTTTTAAGACTCGAGTTGAATAAAGAGTAAAGGTTGAAGCTTATTTCTTCAAAGAGTATATGGGGACTATGTATTCCCAAAGAGTTTAAAATGTTTTCACATTTAACTAAGAAAAGAAACTGAATTTCCAAAGAGCCTTTGAGCTAGTTTTCAGAAAAGATTAAATGCTTTTACAATTAAGCTAGAGAGGAAACTGTGATTTCCAAGAGGAGCCTTTGAGCTAAGTTTTGAGCAATTATCTTAAACTACAGAAAGAAGTTTGTTTTTAAACATAAGAGCTAGTATTATTTTTATGAGTAGTATTGAGCACCAATATGGGGGAGAGTTCACACAACTCCCAGCCCCCATAAACCATGTAGCCACCATGGGTAGAAAAAGGTCATACTTGTTAGATGATTCCTTAGTTCTTTTTGGCATAGACTAGTGGATCCACTTAGTAGTCAGGTTATATACCCTTGGCAAGGTATAGGACGGCCCTGGCAGCGTGAGGCAAAATGATGTATCATTAATATACCTCTTAAGTGATGGTTATCGGTTAGAGAAACTCCCACAACAGTATTTTGTATTTTTATATACATTTCAGAGTTACACTGTATCTTTGAATACACACAGAGTTGATATCCATGTTTTAAAAGTTTTTCTTTATAGTGCATTTTCGTTTTTGCTTTATATTGAAATGAGTTTAGTTCAGTTTAGTTGAGTTGAGATAAGACGAGATTTGTTCTTTCAGTTCCTTTCAAGCTTATGTCTTGTTTAGATTTCCCCTCGCATACTCGTACATTCAATGTACTGATGTCATTTGGCCAGCATCTTTTAATGATGCAGATACAGGTAACCACGATTAGCATCCACCGCATCGTTGATTCTAGTTGAGCTCCAGAGTTGTTGGTGAGCCTCCTTGCTTCCAAAGGATCCCTTTTATTGTTTTCAGTAATTAGTTCATTAGGATGTTGTGGGTCTGATCCTGACATCCATCTCAGTTATTAGAGGCTTCGTAGATAGTCATTCAGTTAGTTCATTTGTCACTACTTTAATAATGGCTTATGGTTGAGACTTGAGTTGCCACTTTGGCTAGTGAATGTTATTTCACTACATTCTAAGTTTATTATTGAGCAGTTTAGTTTAATTTTAAGTATTTATATCATGAGTAAGTCTTCCGGTGAGTAAGTAAGCCAGGCCAAGGGTTCGCTTGTGGCCAGCAATGGTTTTCAATTGTCAGTCCCGCCCAGGGTGTAGAATCGGGGCATGACAAACTTGGTATCAGAGCACAAAGTTCAAAAGTCCTAGGGAGTCTATTAAGGCATGTCTGTAGAGTCCTAGTTATCGGTGTGAAGCGCGCCACATCTATAATTAGGACTCTACAACACTTAGGAATGTTATCGCTTCTTTCATACTCATTTCATGCGTTAGAGTTTTATCTCTAAAAAGTTTCTTCTAATTCGTGCTTGCGCGTGTCTTTCAGTTGATCATTCCTCCACGAAGAGCTGTCAGAGGTAGTCCAGCTAAAAGGAATGTTGAACCACAGGAACAAGAGGTACCTAATGCACTAGAAATGCAACCCCAAGGAGAGGTCACCAATGCTGAATTCTGTGAAGCTATCCGGATGTTAAGCCAAGTAGTGACCAATCAAGCTGGGCAACAGAGAGGGAATCGATAGGAAGTGGCTGACACTTCAAGGATTCGTGAATTCTTAAGGATGAATCCACTGAGTTTTACTGGTTCAAGTGTTAGTAAGGATCCAGAAAACTTTTTTGAGGAACTTCAGAAGGTTTTTCAGATCATGCATGTTGCTGATGTTGAAAGGGTGGAACTAGTTGCATACCAAATGAAGGGTGTTGCTAAGATATGGTTCAATCAATGGAAGAAGAACCGAGCTGAGGGTGCACCACCTGCGAGTTGGGATTGTTTTGAGGATGACACCTTCTTGGGGCATTTCTTCCCTCGAGAACTGAGAAAAGCAAAGATACGAGAGTTCTTCAATCTTAAGCAAGATTCTTTGAGCATTCATGAGTACAACCTGAAGTTCACACAACTTGCTCGCTATGCTCCGGAGATGGTTGCTGACATGAGGAGCAGGATGAGTTTATTCATTGTTGGGTTGTCTCGCCTGACAAGCAAGGAAGGCAAGGCAGCTAAGCTGATAGGATATGGACATAGCAAGGCTAATGATCCATTTGCAACAAGTTGAGGAGGACAAGATGAGGGATAGAGAAGAGTTTAAGAATAAGAGGGCCAAGACATTAGGGAATGAGTCCAGGCAGCAGAGGAGTGATGCCAACCGATCATCCTTCCAGTAGAAACAGAAGGGACCTGCTCCATCATCTGCTAGTGCACTTGCACCAAAGAACAAAGGTGAGTACAATAGTCAGAATTTCAGAGCTATACCTGCCTATTCTCAGGGTAGTATGGCACAAGGGAGTAGTAAGCCTCCTGCATGTGCTAAATGTGGTAGGAACCACTCAGGGAAGTGTCGTGATGGCTCTACTAGTTGCTTCAAGTGTGGCCAGAATGGTCAATTTATGAGAGAGTATCCAAAGAACAGGCAGGGTAATCATAATGGGGAAAATAGAGCCCAGTGTTCTTCAGTTGCTCCACCAGACAAAGCTGCATCTAGAGGAGCTACTTCAGGGGCAGGCGGAGGAGGAAATTGTTTGTATGCTATCACTAGTCGGCAAGAGCAAGAGGATTCGCCAGACGTTGTCACTGGTATGATCTAAGTCTTTAACTTTGATGTTTATGCTTTGCTAGATCCAGGAGCGAGTTTATCCTTTGTAACTCCATATGTTGTTATTAATTTTGATGTTCTTCCTGAGCAACTTAGTGAGCCCTTCGGTGTTTCTACACCTGTTGGTGAGTCTATTCTAGCAGAAAGAGTCTATCGTATTTGTTCCATTTCCGTCAATCACAAGATCACCATGGTTGATTTCGTTGAGTTAGACATGGTAGATTTTAATGTCATTCTTGGTATGGAGTGGCTTCATGCATGTTATGCCTCAGTTAATTATAGAACTCGAGTTGTCAAGTTCTAGTTTCTTAATGAGCCAGTTATAGAGTGGGAGAGTAGTTCAGCAGTGCCTAAGGGTCATTTTAGGAAGAAGGATGGTCCATTAGTATGTGTATAGATTACTGTCAGTTGAACAAGGTTACCATCAAGAATAAGTATCCTCTTCCAAGGATTGATGATCTCTTTGATCAACTTTAGGGTGCCACTTATTTCTCTAAGATAGGCCTCAGATCTAGCTACCATTAGTTAAGGGTAAGGGAATGTGATATTCTAAAGACAGCTTTCAGGACCCGTTATGGTCATTATGAGTTTCTGGTCATGTAGTTCGGTTTAACTAATGCACCTCCAGCGTTCATGGACCTTATGAATAAAGTATTCAAGCCTTATTTAGATATGTTTGTTATCGTATTCATTGATGACATACTAATCTATTTGAGGAATGAGGAAGATCATGCTAGCCATCTCAATATAGTTCTCCAAACATTAAAGGCTAGAGAGTTGTATGCCAAGTTCTCTAATTGTGAGTTTTGGTTTGAGCCTATGGCATTCTTAGGCCACATTGTTTCCAGTGATGGAATTAAAGTTGACACTCAAAAGATAGAGGCAGTGCATAATTGGCCTACACCCACATCTCCAACTGATATTAGGAGTTTCTTGGGGTTGGATGGATATTATAGAAGGTTCGTAGAGGGGTTCTCATCTATTTCATCTCCTTTGACTAAGTTAACTCAAAAAACAGTAAAGTTTCAATGGTCTGAAGCTTGTGAGAAAATCTTTTAGGAATTAAAAAAGAGGTTGACTATTGCCCCAGTATTGACCTTACCAGAAGGTACGCAAGGCTTTTTTGTGTATTGTGATGCGTCTAGAGTTAGTTTGGGTTAGTGTTAATGCAGAATGGCAAAGTTATAGCTTATGCCTCCAAACAGTTGAAAGTTCACGAGAAGAATTATCCAACCTATGATCTAGAGTTGGCTGCCGTAGTATTTGCTTTGAAAATATGGCGTCATTATCTTTATAGTGTTCATGTGGATATGTTCACCAATCACAAAAGCCTTCAGTATGTATTTAGTCAGAAAGGGCTTAATCTCAGACAGAGAAGGTGGTTAGAGTTACTCAAGGATTATGATATGAGTATCCTTTATCAACCAGGTAAGGCTAATGTTATTGTTGATGCCTTGAGCAGATTGTCTATGGGTAGTACTTCCCATGTTGAGGAAGATAAGAAAGAGTTAGCACAAGAGGTTCATAGGCTTGCACGATTAGGAGTTCGACTAATAGATTCCACAGAAGGATGAGTAGTGATGATGAATGGGGCTGAATCATCATTAGTGTCAGAAGTGAAAGAAATGCAAGACCAAGATCCTATTTTGCTTGAATTGAAGGCAAATGTTCATAAGCAAAAGGTAATGGCTTTTGAAAAAGGGGGAGATGGCTTATTGAGGTATCAAGGTAGATTGTGTGTACCAAGGGTGGATGAAGTCCAAGAGAGAATCATGGAGGAAGCTCATAGCTCTAGATATTCTATTCATCCGGGTTCCATAAAGATGTATCGTGACTTGAGAGAAGTGTATTGGTGGAATAGTATGAAGAAGGGCATTGCAGAGTTTGTTGCTAAGTGTTCAAATTGACAACAAGTTAAAGTAGAGCACCAGACGCCCGGTGGCATGGTGCAGAATATAGAACTTCCGGAATGGAAGTAGGAGATGATCAATATGGATTTCATCACAGGTTTACCACGGTCTCGCAGACAGCATGACTTGATTTGGGTGATTGTAGATCGAATGACTAAATCAGCCCATTTCTTGCCGGTAAAGACTACCCATACAGTAGAGGACTATGCCAAGTTGTATCTTCAAGAGTTGTTAGACTTCATGGGGTGCCCGTTTCGATTATTTCAGACAGAGGTGCGCAATTTACTGCATAGTTCTGGAAATCTTTTCAGAAAGGCTTGGGTTCAAAGGTGAACTTAAGCACTGCTTTTCATCCTCAGACACAGATGGGCAAGCAGATCCCACTATTTAGACCTTAGAGGATACGTTGAGGGCATGTGTGATTGATTTCAAAGGTAATTGGGATGACCACTTACCTCTCATTCAGTTTTCTTACAACAATAGTTACCACTCTAGCATACAGATGGCTCCTTATGAAGCTCTTTATGGGAGGAAATGCAGATCTCATATTGGATGGTTTGAAGTTGGTGAAGCTGAGTTGAAAGGACAAGACTTAGTTCATCAATCTATGCAGAAGGTGAAAGTTATTCAAGAGAGGTTGAAAACAGCGCAGAGTCATCAGAAATCCTATACAGATGTTAGGAGAAGAGACTTAGAGTTCGAAGTAGATGATTGGGTTTACTTGAAAGTTTCACCCATGAAGGGTGTTATGAGGTTTGGTAAGAAGGGGAAACTTAGTCCCTGATATATTGGTTCTTACAGAATATCCAATAGGATTGGCAATGAAACTTATGAGTTGGTGCTACCACAAGAGTTAGCAGCGGTTCATCCGGTATTTCACATTTCCATGTTGAAGAAATGCATGGGAGATCCTTCACTTATCATACCTACTGAAGATATTGGTATCAAGGATAGCTTATCATATGAGGAGATTCATGTTCAGATTCTAGATTGCCAAGTTCTTAAGTTGAGGACCAAGGAAGTAGCATCAGTCAAAGTTTTATGGAGGAATCAATTTGCTGAGGAAGCTACTTGGGAAGCTGAGGAGGATATGAAGTAGAGATACCCACATCTCTTCAAATCCGGAGAATTTCCAAATTAAGGTACTAATCCTTTTCTTAGCATTTATTTTAAGTGGCATGTTGTATTTGCATATTGCTTGTTGGGTGTTTGAAATGAATGTTAGATGTTACGCCCTTATCGTACTAAGATTGATCTCATTCGAAGAAGAATTTTCCCAAGGGGATGATATTATAACACCTCACAACTAAAAAGATCTAGAATTAGAAAGAGTCAATTTTGGAAAGAATGAAAAATCTGGAAAATTGACAAAGTTAAGTTAAGAATGAGTTTTGGGTCAAATTAAAACGACCATAACTCCAAACTCAGAATTAGTTAGGTGTGCTACAAGATATCGTAGCAAATATCTTTGAATTATCTTTCCAGCTCCACCAAGTTTGCTCAGTTTCGAGTTCGTATGAGGGAGATATGTCCATTCGAAGTTGGGTTGTCTAGATAAGGAAAGTCGAAACCGAATTTTAGAAGGGTACTATGGTCTTTTCACCACCCAATTAATTAATTTCATTTTTGGTAATTATGTTGGGGTCTAAACTTACAGGATTCAGTTTACGCTATTGAAAAATAAGTTAGGGTTTTGAGAGAAGAGAAAAGAAGAGGAGAAAAGAGAAGGAGAAGCAAGGAAATCGTCAAGTTCTTGAAGAATTGCTTGTGGATTTAGTCAAGGGATAATCCCTACGAGTTATGTGAGATCACATAGCATTGGGTTAGTTCACCCATGTGCCAATCATGATTTGATTCAGCGTAATTATGTTTTTTAAAGAAGAGTTTATGAGTTCTTGATAAATGTTGTTGAAAGTTTCGTTTGAATCTTGATTGTTGAAGTTTTGAGAAGTTCTTGAGTTAGATTCATGAAATTAGATATCGTTATGAGTAGATTCTTGCATATCTTGGGTATGTAGTCGAATCTAAGTGTTTGGAGAAAGATCCAATTGAGTTTAGAGGGTTTAGAGTTGAAAAATGACCAAGAAAAATCATCAAAATTCTGGGAATGGGGGTAGGGTGCGCGCCAGCCAGTGCGCCACATATCAGTGTCTTAAGTTTTTCCCCTGGGGCGCCACGCCAGCCAGCGCGCCCCAACTTCAGTTCTGAAGTTTTGCTTCTAGCATCCCGCGCCACTCAGAGCGCCAGGGACGCCAGGTCTTCTACTTTTTCCCACTTCTTTCCGTACTAGTTCCCTTGAAACGTACCTATGTTTGCTAGTTGATTTCTACACTATAAGGTACATCTAAAAAACACCAAATCATCCATAATATGAGATCATGGGGATTGAATCCATAATTCAATTCAAGGAAAGTTAAGATTCAAGTCAAGAGAAGTTCATAGAGTTTTCCAAAGGTCTTTTACAAACGTTTTAATTTTGTTTCAAGACTTGAGTTTTGAGTTGAGTAAAGAGTAAAAGGTTGAAGTTCATTTCTTCAAAGAGTATATGGGGACTATGTATTTCCAAAGATTTTAAAATGTTTTCACATTTAACTAAGAAAGGAAACTGAGATTTCCAAAGAGCCTTTGAGCTAGTTTTCAGAAAAGAATAAATGTTTTCACAATTAAGAAAGAGAGGAAACTATGATTCCAAGAGGAGCCTTTGACCTATGTTTTGAGCAATTATCTCAAACCACAGAAAGAAGTATGTTTTTAAACATAAGAGCTAGTATTATTTTTGTGAGTAGTATTGAGCACCGATATGGCTGAGAGTTCAGACAACTCTCAGCCCCCATAAACCATGTAGCTATCATGAGTAGAAAAGGGTCATACTTTTTAGATGATTCCTTAGTTCCTTTTAGCATAAACTAGTGGATCCACTCGGAAAGGTATAGGACGACCCTGGCAGCGTGAGGCAAAACGTTGTATCATCATAATAGCTCTTAAGTGATGGTTGTCGGTTAGACAAACTCCCACAGCAGTATTTTGTATTTTTATATACATTTCAGAGTTACATTGTATCTTTGCATACACACAGAGTATTATTGTATTTCCAAATATATAGAGTTGATATCCATGTTTTAAAATATTTTCTTTATAGTGCATTTACGTGATTTCTTTATATTGAAATGAGTTCAGTTGAGTTAAGACCAAGTTTGTTCTTTTAGTTTCTTTCAAGCTTATTTCTTGTTTAGATTTCCCCTCGCATACTCGTACATTCAATGTATTGATGCCATTTGGCCTGCATCTTTTAAAGATGCAGATACAGGTAACCAGGATTAGCATCCAGTGCACCGTTGATTCTAGTTGAGCTCCAAAGTTATTAGTCAGCCTTCTTGCTTCTGAAGGATCCCTTTTATTGCTTTTAGTATTTAGTTCATTAGGATGCCGTGGGTCTTGTCCCAACATCCATATCAGTTATTAGAGGCTTCATAGGTAGTTAGTCAGTTAGTTCATTTGTCACCACATTATTATTGGCTTATGGTTGAGACTTGAGTTGCTACTTTGGCCAGTGAATGTTATTTTAATACATTCTAAGTTTATTATTGAGCAGTTCAGTTTACTTTTATGTATTTATATCATGAGTAAGTCTTTCGCTGAGTAAGTAAGTCAGGCCAAGGGTTCACTTGGGGCCAGCAATGGTTCTCAAGTGTTAGTCCCGCCCAGGTGTAGACTCGGGGCGTGACATGGAACTACCAAAACAGGGAAGTAAAATTAAAAGCATACAGTTAAAGTTGTCATTATCAAAAAGGGGGAGATTGTTAACTTGGTGTATTTTGAATAATGATAGAAAATCAAGGAGCAAGATTTGGGGATCGAAGCAGCCCCACAGAAGAAGAAAATCAAATCAATCACAGAGTAATCACAGAGCAAAAGATCTGGAGATCAAGCAGCCCACCAAAGGAAGTGGATTCATTATGGATATTGAGTCAATCAGATATCCATTCACGAAAATCCAAAAAGGAAAAATAGAAAGGAGCAGACACTCAAGATGGCAAGATGATCAATAAAGATCATTTCGTTGATCACTGAGATTCTAAGTGACAACTAAGAAGTCTCACACCAATCTCTGATTCAAGGCAAGACTTAATTGACATCCTGAATCAAGGAATGGACTAATCTCAATCAAGGAATCATTACAAATCCTTGATTGAAGGAAACTCCCCTAGGTTTTCCTATTAGAGCTAAAATTACCTCATCACTCTGTATAAAACTGAAGACCTGGACAAACTGCAAAAGTGTGCAACTTCACTTGAACTTATATTGTAATTTTCTTTCATCTTTCATAAAGCTTTGTAAACTTAGAGAAGGAAAGATTTTGAGTGTACGTTATATAAGTAGAGGTAGTGTCAACCTAGAAGCTTTGATTTGCATATTAGACTAGATTCAGAGATTACACTCCCTGTACAACCAAGTTCTCAACAAGCTCTTAAGGAAACCCTTGAAGCTCAAGGGGACTGGAAGTAGGCACCACATCGGTATTCCGAACCAGTATAAAAACATCTTGTGTCAATTTACTTTCTGTATCTTCTCTTATTTTATACTGTGAGACTAACCTGCAGGTGAGTCGACTACTCCATTCAGGAAGTCGACTAAAGGAATTTTAATTCCCCCCCCCCCTCCCCCTCTTAACTTTCAGTTGGTTCAATATTGAAAATCGAGTGTATATCTAGCAGACTAATTAGCTAAGTTGTCTTAATTCAAACAAAAATCTAATCATAGTTAACAATACTACATTATATTTGAGTCTGTAATTGAATACTTAAGTCTGAAAGTTTTATCGTCAAGAGGGAGGAGAAGTGAACCTCGAAAGAGCTTTTGCTGAAAAATCATCTTCAGCTTAAAGAGGTTAATTTTCCTTTCTTTCATTCTATCTTTCATAAGACTTTTTAAGTAGTGGCTTTTATATATACTAGGCAGAAATGGCTCGTGCAAGCACGAGCCCAACATTGAAAGATTTTTGCGAGCTAAATAAACACACACACACAATGGTTGGCAATCGTTTGTGGTTGCGTTTACAGACTAAATGCAGAATATATATATATGGTTCGCAATTATTTACGGTTGCATATGAACATTGGATATTCACATGTTGTACTCGTATTTTTGTGCCACCAAAGAACCCTATCAATCTTACCTGAATTTGCATAAAGAAATAGGAAGATATTGAATGTTATAGTGTTCAAAATAAGATTTCAACATCTCATTAAACACATCTGCATTCCTTCCATACGAATCAATCAAACTATTGTAAGTGGAATTCATTCAAGGTCTCCTAACTGTTTTCTCAATTTCTAAAACTCTAGATGGATTCCTACCTCTGGACCTGAAAAACTCAATCGACAAAAACTGCTTCAACAGAAAATTTCAGAGTTATCCAACTCAATCCTCCAATACACCAATCCTTATAAAACCTATCTGCTCTTATTATATTCACCTACATCCTTTAAAACTTTAACAAATGTATTCATTGTAGCCTAAACCTTGGGATTTAATTAGCCAGAACGTAGATTAAAGTAAGTTCAGTAATTAGTGAAATTGAAAGTTTAGGTATGTATATAGATGAACACTCTCTTCTTGTTATTGTGAGAATGTACATCAATATAGGGTTTATCATTCGTGCAAAGATGATTTTTGAGAAGTGTCAACTATACACAAATAAAATGAACATCATCAAAGCAGAATGCTCAACTTTGGAGATCGAAAGCTCATCAGTTATGCGAAGAATGACATTACTCAATCAGTGAGCAACAACACCAGGCATTATCAGACTATTTCATTCCAACATGCATTTGGTGTAAGAATTATTATTAATTATTTCTTACTTATGGCCCAAGTTTACTTGTAACCCAAGTAATACCATAAATAATTTTTAATAAGGAATAGATCTCGTCCGTACATTGGTTACTTGATGGACGTACCAGATTAAGTCATAACCTCTATAAATTGGTCCTCCCTCCACCCATTAGGGTTACCACATATTCTCTACAATAATTCCATCGCTGACGGTTATGGTAACATAAAGCTAGGGCAAGGAGGTAGCAACTAATTTATGACTAACGCTTCCGCTTCTCTATGTGAGGATGTCTTCCACATCAGGTATGTGCCCCTAACGATCTCTATGTAAGATTATCGTGTTCAAGATCCTGATATGCATTAAAGTATTTAATCTTACATGTGGCATCCGAGCTTGGATTGTTTGAACCGATAATTTTCATAAATTATGTAACCGCATCAAAAATTATGTAGCGTTGTATTTATGAATTATGTGAACTACCTTACGTTATATTCAAATTGTGTATATAACAACAAAGCAGTTCAAGTTGATAATGTATGCTAATTAGCCGTTTTAAATTTCTTCTCTTTTGGGGCTGCTACATTATTTGTTATTCTTGTATGTGCTTCTTTTTTGCATGCACTGGAAATTTTTATTGAATTTGTTGAGATTGGCTAGATTACATCAATACATGTTGTCCATGCAACTTGATTGGTTTTAAGTATGACTCAGTTTTCTGGTGTTTCCAAGTTAAACTTGTAATAGTAATTATGGCCACAAGTTATTATATACTCTTACGTTATCTTCAAATTATCATCAAACTTGTAGCTAATTTTGTACTTGTGTTTGGATCCTTAAGTTAATTCTCCCATAATGTAATTATTATGTTTTGTTTTAAATATTCCAATAAATCAAAGTGGTCATTATATTAAGCAATAAATAATGTGTGTATTATGTTTCTATAGTTTGTTAGTCACCAAAGTGGCCAAACTAGAGAAATTAACGTCTACATAAATAATATTTATGATCACTTGACATATGTGGATTAGTACAATTCATTATTTATTGGCATATTCAGTATTTCAAGAGAGAATGAGTCTGGTTTTTCAACCTAATGCATGTATTATGTTTCTATAGTTTGTTAGTCACCAAAGTGGCCAAACAAAAATGTATAAAATTATTCACATGCACAAAATTTTATCATATTATGTGTGAATTTGTATTTATGTAGTTTGTTAGTCACCAAAGTGTCCAAACTAGAGAAATTAACGTCTACACATAAAATATTTATGATCACTTGATGCATGTATTATGTTTCTTTAGTTTGTTAGTCACCAAAGGCCAAACTAAAATTTATAAAATTATTCGCATGCACAAAACTTTATGATATTATGTGTGCTTTGTATTTATATAGTTTGTTAGTCACCAAAGTGGCCAAACTAAAGAAATTAACGTCTACACATATCATGTTTATGATCACTTGATGCATGTATTGTGTTTCTATAGTTTGTTAGTCACCAAAGTGGCCAAACTAAAATGTTTAAAATTATTCACATGCACAAAGTTTTATGAGATTATGTATGCATTTGTATTCATATAGCTTGTTCGTCACCAAAGTGGCCAAACTAGTATGGTTAAGCAAAATATGCACTCATAAAATTGTCATTTATCTATGAAGGTTAATTAAATGCCTATATTGAAAAATAAATAGATAAATTGACTTTCACTATTGCTAGAACTTAAAATTCTACCCAAAGGTGAATCTATCATTCTACGAATAGTGAAAAATTATGAGGTAAATTAATATTTTCAATCAAACATATATTGTATATCCAAAGATGTCGTATATGTTTGGTTAAAATTATTTAATTGCCTATTAAAGATTTTTTTTTAAAATGGCATTTAAATTATGATAGTGTGTCGTAGTATCTACCCAAAGGAGAATTACGATGTACTTTTATCGTTTTACTGAATTCACATTATTTTTTTATATATGAGCATGTATATCTATTTGCAGTTATTCCTCTTCAATCACATGCTTTTTCTGTTACTGTGTTCAATGGATTGAACTTCTCTGAATGACATGAACAAGTCTAGTTCCACTTAGGTATGATGGATCTTGACTTGGCTCTGCTAAATGATAAACCCACTGCCATTACTGATAAGAGCAGTAAAGATTAGAAGTCTTTTCATAAATCATGGGAACGCTCTAACAAATTAAGCCTTATGTTCATGCGAATGACTGTTGCTAACAACATTAAGAGTACTATTCCACAAATAGAAAATGCCAAGGAATACCTGAAGTTTGTGAAAGAATGTTTTCGTTCCGCTGATAAGTCTCTCGTTGGTACACTAATGGCTGAACTCACGACCATGAAGTTTGATGGGTCGCGTAGTATGCAAAATCATATCATCGAGATGACTAACATTGCAGCAAGACTTTCGACCTTGGGGATGAAAGTGGATGACACATTATTGGTTCAGTTTATTCTGAACTCATTGCCTCTTGAGTATGGACCATTTCAAATTAACTATAACACTATTAATGATAAGTGGAATGTTTGTGAATTGTCCAGTATGCTTATTCAAGAGAAGTCAAGACTTAAGAAACAAGGAGGTCATTCCATTAACTTCATGGGTCAAGGAGCTGGTAAAGGATTTAAAGTGAAAGCCAACAAGTTTAAGAAAAAGAAAGCACTTGCTAAAGTTCCACAAGATGCTCATAAGGAACTCAAGGTTGATGTGTGTTATTTCGGTAAAAAGGAAGGACACTATTAGAAAGATTGCCTGAAACGTAAAGCTTGGTTTGAAAAGAAAGGTACATTTAGTGCCTTTGTATGTTTCGAATCAAAATTTAGTAGAAGTTCCTAATAATACTTGGCGGCATGATTCTGGTGCAACTACTAATGTATCCACTATGTTGCAGGGATTCACTACGATCCAAACTACGAATCTTAATAAAAATTTCTTGTTCATGGGAAATCGCATGAAGGCTAAAATTGAAGGTAAAGGGACTTATCGTTTGATCTTGGAGACTGCACATCACCTTGATCTATTACAGACTCTTATGTTCCTTCAGTTTCTAGGAATTTGATTTATCTTTCAAGACTTGATGTTTATGGATTTGATTTTATGTTTGGACATGGTTGTTTCAATTTATATAAGAATACTATTTTTTTACGGCTCTGGTATTCTTATTGATGGTTTATATAGATTGAAACTTAATAAAAATTAGACGTAGTTCACTAAATGAAAGTTCTGCTTATTTCTGGCATAAACGTTTGGGTAATGTATCCAAAGAAAGATTAAAAAGGTTAGTAAAGAATGAGATTCTTCCATATCTGAATTTTCTTGATCTTGATATATGTTTGGTTTACATTAAAGGAAAGCAAATCAAGCATACCAAGAAAGGTGCCACAAGGAGCACTCAACTTCTTTAAATTATACACATTGATATTTGCGGACCCTTTGATGTTCCATCTTTAGGTGGAGAAAAAAAATACTTTATCGGTGACTTTTCACATTATGAATTTATCTATTTATTGAAAGAAAAATCTCAAGCAGCAGATGCTCTCAAAGTATACGTTAATGAGGTTGAAAGACAATTAGATAGGAAAGTGAAAATCATTAAGTCAGACAGAGGTGGTGAATATTATGGAAAGTATAACGAATCAGAACAAATTCCAGGTCCATTTGCAAAATTCCTTGAGAATGGTGAAGTTAGTGAGAGAGTTGAACGACAAAGTGTGGAAATTAATGAGGTAAGGGTAAATATTTCATTGCCCATAAATGTACCTACTTCTGCACCGATCACAAATGGTTTTCCTCTTGTTGAAGAACACTTTAACAATGTTGAACAATATATGAGTGAAACACTTCAAGAAGGAACTAACTCACAAGTATTTGACGCAAATGAACCACAAACAGTGCCATTAAGAAAATCAGCCATTTCAGATGATTATGTGATTTATTTGCAAGAGTCAGATTTTTACATTGGAATTAATAAAGATCCGGTTTCATTTTCACAGGCCATAGAAAGCACTGAGTCTGATAAATGAATTGATGCCATGAATGAAGAGTTAAAATATATGGAATACAACAAACTCTGGGATCTTGTTCAATTACCAGAAAGTTCTAAAAGAATCAGATGTAGATGGGTCTTCAAGACCAAACGCGATTCTAATGGTAATATTGAACGACATAAAGCCAGACTTGTTGCCAAAGGATACACTCAAAAAGGAGGCATTGATTATAAAGAAACCTTTTCACCGGTCTCAAAAAAGACTCATTAAGAATTTTTTTTGCTTTGGTAGCTCATTATGATTTAGAGTTACATCAAATGGATGTGAAAACTGCCTTTCTTAATGGAGACCTCAAGGAGGTTGTTTATATGGACCATCCAGAGGGTTTCGAAATTAAAGGAAAAGATCAAATGGTGTGTAAGCTAAAGAAGTCAATATATGGACTCCAACAAGCCTCACGACAATGGTATATAAAGTTTAATGATACCATAATATCTTTTGGATTTAAGGAGATTACCGTTGATCGGTGTATGTACCAAAAGATCAGTGGGAGTAAGTTTATATTTTTTGTCATGTATGTTGATGACATTTTACTTGCTGCTAATGATTTAGGCATAATTGCGTGAGACGAATGACTTTCTCTCTATGAACTTTGAAATGAAAGATATGGGTGAGACATCCTATGTGATAGGGATAGAAATATTATGTGATAGATCACATGGATTATTGGTACTGTCTAAAAAGGATATATCGAAAGAGTTCTAGAGAGATTTAACATGAACAATTGTTCAGCATGAATAGTTCCTATTCAAAAATAAAAAAATAGGACAAATTTAATCTCATGCTATGCCCAAAGAATGATGTAGAACGAAAAGAAATGAAATCAATTCCTTCATCTTCTATATTTGGAAGTTTGATATATGTTCAAACTTGCACAAGATCGGATATTAATTTTACGGTCAGAATGCTATGAAGATATCAAAGTAATCCTGGAATTGATTAATGAAAAAAACTGCAAAGAAAGTTTGTGGCATGTTATGAAGCCACAATTCATGCATTATGGCTGCGGAACTTCATTTCAGGATTTGGGATTGTTGACACCATTACCAAGCCGCTGAAAATTTATTGTGATAATGTTGCAGCAGTATTCTTCTCCAAGAACGATAAGTACTCCAAATGTGCCAAACATATGGAATTAAAGTACTTTACTGTTAAGGAAAAAGTTCAGAAACAAAGAGTGTTACTTGAGAATATTAGAACTGATCTCATGATTGCATATCCGTTAACGAAAGGCTTACAACCAAAGACATTTAAAGAACATGTTCAAAGAATGGGTCTTGGTTGTAGTTATGATTGATACATTTATGATGTTTTTACACTCTGAGCTCAAATTATGTGTTTTTGATATACATTAATGAATATCTTGTTTCTCATAATGGTGTACACATTATTGTTTTGAGATATTACAAGATAAGTCTCTATGAGACATTATTGTGGACCATAATGTTATATGTTTATAGCTTATGAACCTAGTATGATGAGTTGCTAATGTAGTAGTATATGAAAGGAAGTATGTAGCTTAAAATTTATGTACAACTGCCATAACTCGCATAGTAGTTTGTTATATTGTGGTATGATGATAGGCATTATAGAAGAGATTTATTAGACGCGCAACTAATGTTTATGAAATATTAATGTTATATGGTCATTGGGCCAAGTGGGAGAATGTAAGAATTATTATTAATTATTTCTTACTTATGGCCCAAATTTACTTGTAACCCAAGTAATACCATAAATAATATTTAATAAGGAATAGATCTCGTTCGTACA
>JAJOOO010000494.1:0-68500 GCA_029582685.1 Solanum piurae | reverse complement strand
TTTACTTCCGCGCCTGAACATCTTTCCTGCAAAATATGATAAAAACACATAAAAACCAATACAACAAGGCCCTAGACACACACAACTTGTAAGTGAAATGTATTAGAAATACCGTAAACTCACGGTATATCAGTTAGTAAAAAAACGTACTAAATATGATGGCTAGCATAAATCATCAATATAAGAATAACATAGGCATTAGTCAACATAAGACATACACCATAAGCATAAGAGATAACAACATAAGTTATAAGCATAATCAATGCACATAAGTCATCATAATGTAAGAGGAACACTTCTTAAGTAACCTGAACTTATCCTTAGCTAGGACTTGGGTAGTCACCTCTAGTCAAACATATCAAGGAAGGAAACTCAAGCAACAATCCAAGCTAACCTATCATCATACAAGTAAATCTCATACAAAAAAACACATTTTTGATACTTCCTTGAAGAAATCTTATTTCATCATAAACATGCTGCTTTGATGTGGGATTAGTACCTCTTTGGTCATTATTACTATTTATGGAAGAGTACTTCGTTACTAGTCCAAGACATATTATCACATCATGAATGGTTACGATTTACCAATTCAAGGCTACCAAGGAAAAGCAGCTCCTTATGCTAGACCAAGCTATCATGGAAAAAATACGCTCATGCAAGTCCAAGCTACTCAAGGAAAGGTACTATAGCTCAATCCAAGATAAACATCTTCCTAACAAAATCACATTATTCATACTTACTTTTAAAGACATGGGGATTCGCATCTTTGCCTAACTTATAAAGGCTAATGGGTAGTCACCTCTTGCCTTACTTAAAGGCTAATGCGTAGTCACCTCTTGCCTTGCTTATATGGTCACGTGTATTCACCTCCATGTCCATCTTATCATATGACACGGGTATTAGCCTCCACGTCATTTCATTATAACATGCAGGTATTCGCCTCCACATCATTTCATTATAAGATGTGGTTATTCCCCTCCACATCATTTCATTATAAGATGCGGGTATTCGCCTCCACATCATTTCATTATAAGGGATCATGGGTACTTGAATCCATGTCCAACATTAGATAATAAGGGTAGTCGCCTCTTACTCTTCTCTAAAGAATATGGGAAATCACCTCATTATCTTACTCATCTAG
The DNA here is from genome assembly GCA_029582685.1 of Solanum piurae. NCBI lineage: Eukaryota > Viridiplantae > Streptophyta > Magnoliopsida > Solanales > Solanaceae > Solanum > Solanum piurae. Next base: position 67,359 of record JAJOOO010000494.1, on the reverse strand, counting down.
AGGTCATGGGTTATCACCGCTTGCCTCATCAATTTTAGTCTTTAGTCTAGATTCATTTTAGGTGAGCAACCCTTTCAACCTAGAATCATTCAACGTGAGAATACCTTTCACATTATTCATTCATACATACATAAGGTAGGTCATATGGGTAAAGTCCTTCCACAATAATTATATCTACTTATCTACCATTACCACACAAGCTTCACTCTCAAAGCCTTATCATTCATAATTCATCATATTAGCTTTACTCTCAAAGTTCTAGCAATTTAAAATTCATAACTACAAGACTTACTCTCTAAGCAATACTTCTTATGATCATCATATATGCCTAGATCTTAAGACATTCTAATCACATGCTTCATTCTTAAGCAATTCTAATCATATATCATCATATAGGCTCAATCTCAAGCACTACTAGTCATGATTCATTATATATATACTTTAATCTAATTCAATTTATGTCTACATACTCTAATCTCAAGCAATCTACAATGCATCTCATCAATCCTAGAAGATTACATCCAAATCCTCAATTTTCCCTTTCATGGCATAAAACCCATCTGTATCAAATTCATTTTAGAATCATAGGTTAAGCATGGATACATGTACAATCATACTAAAAACATGCAATTCCATCATAAACAGTCATAATCCACTCAATTGGATCATAACCCATAACATTAGAAGAAACTCTAATTTGACTTGGGGAATTCTTCTTCTAAATTGGGGAAACATGGGGCTCCATGAATGAAAGGATTCCATGGATGAATAAACAATCATACCTTGATTACAAACCATACCAAGCTTGGAAGAATGGAGACTTGACTTGACCTAGCTTGAACCCTCTTCTTCTTCTTCTTTTTCTTCTTCAACTTTCTAGAGAGAGAATTATTTAAGAGAGGAACCCCATTCTTTTGGTGAGTTTGAGAGAATGACTACTATGACTTAATTTTGTGGTCTAAAGTACTTATATAGGTGGTATAGGCATGGTAAAGAGACACCACTTTAGTCTAATTAAATCTAGAAAGATCCATTATGCCATCAACTTAACCGCTTCAACTACCCAAAAAGGTCCAACCACGAGACCCCGGCGACGGACTGTGGATGGACCTTCGGTTCGTCCTGGTCAGGCGTGGTCTTGACAGAGACTTTTCCCCCACCTACGGACCCCTATCCACAAGCTGTGGACCCATCCACGGGGAATGGGTCCTGGCCGTGGTTCACTGCCTTAGACAGTTTTTCTTAGGGCCTCTTCATTGACACATAATTGGTCGTTGTGGGGTGGCACCTTGAAATCCTAACATGCTATCCTCTATTTTGAATAATTTACTTACATGAATAATTTTACTACTGATTGTATTCAATTGTTGCTATTATTCCCAACTGAAAGTAATTGCAAAATGTAAATATGGGTTTGATTGTTGGTTTGATTGTTGTTTCTAGTAGTGATGTTTAACGTAATGTTCAAGGTAACAAGAGTAACTTGATTTTAACTTCAAAGATGTGATAAGTGATAAATGAAATCAGGATTGTGTTCCCCATGACTTTACTCTAGTATTGAATCGTAAACAAGTACTGATTCATTGTTAACATTGCATGTTCCTAGCGAGTTAAATGCACCTAAACACTTCTAAATTTATTAGATACCTACTACTCTATTCTTCTCGGTCTTAGATGTTTTCAATTTTATCCTTGCATGTTTGTTATTGAAAAATTCTTCTCTCGAACTTGACTTTTCAATAAAAACTAATGGATTGACGTTAATTTTTCCTAATTACAGCTTTTCTCTCGAACAAGTGGGAAATACAGGCAATTTCTATGCTTGCACTCATTAGAAAGCATGAATAATGAAAGTAAGAATCACACGTGCAATTAATAATCATACATTACTCGTATTTCGAATTCATATATAGATTATCATCATGGTTCCCACAACCCTAGTGTGGTGTTTAGCCACTCATGTTTTCTCGTGAACAAGCAATAATCTCCATTGAATGCATAATGAAAAGCACTCACAATAATTGTGAATTCACACGAAAGATTCATATTCAAACACTTGATCGCAATCTCGGAGTCTTAGTACAAAAATAAAAGCCAAAGATAAAAATATGAAAAGTTATGCTTCGTTCATAAACCTAATGAATTCAAATAGTCTATGAAAAATGAGTCCTACTCGAAGTAGGATTGAATTGTCGTGACACTGCACGGACCCCATCATGACTCATCACTCCCTAGACGGTCCGTGACACCCCTCGTCATCCCACACTTAGACAGTGAGAATTTTGTTCCTGACAGCCTTCATAAGCTGCTAGACGGCTCGTTTAGAGCTCCCTGAACATGTGTGCCACTTTGAATCTTCATTGGATCTTTTTGCTTTTGTTCACGGGCTTCACTACGGCTCGTGAGCTTCACCATGCCTCCGTTAGGTCACTTGAACTTCAGCCAACACTTATCTCCCAAAGCCTCCACACTGGCTATCTCCCACGAGACCTCAGATGGCTCGTCAAGAGGACCACGACCCGTCTGGGGCTTTGTGGTCTTCACTTGATAATTTATCAGTTTGTTGTTCTTCATTGCCTCTGCTTCACGAGCTCGTAGATGACTCATCATCATGAACACGACCCGTCTGGGGCTCTGTGATGCTTTATTCAACTTCAATTTCTTCTCTTTTTGCTATCTTTTACGTCCAAGTGTTTTACCTGTTCAATCATCAACAAACACATCATATCCACATAAAACTACTCAAGTTCTAGCCTTAATCCTTAGTTTTGAGCATCAAATGTGCCAATAGTCCACAACACATCACAAGTCCCAAAAGTGGACCATAAAAAGTTGTCTTAAAGGAAAAAGACAAGCTAACATAAGCCTAGTCCACACCATCATCTCCGATATCCACATACTGCAAAATATGGAAAAAATGATAACCGCTGGTAGCTGGTACTAGGCACTGCATCACGAAAATATCCAGAGTGAAACATAAGTACCAAAACAAATGTACTCAGTAGGCATCATAGGACGACTGAGCAAGAAAGGTAAAGACAATTTTATAAGATAGAATCTATATAGAAACAGAGGCAAAAGTTGATATGAAAATAAGGCACACGAGCATACCGAAAGTAAATATAAGTTCAACTATACTAAACATAACTTGACCCCATAAACCCAGGGTTCACTCATGCGAAGGTTTAAATAAAACCCGAATGGGACCCCATAAGATCGATAGGTACATAGAATAGCTAAGTCTACAAGACAAAAGTAACCCAAATCTGAATCAAAGATCATTAGTCGTTCTCCTAGCCCAAGAAACCAAAAACCTATTAACTCCCAACCCAGCTAGCAGGAGTGACAATCAACTCAATCAATTAACTCCTAGGTCAAGTAGCAAGAGTGATAATCAACCTAGGCTGCCTAACCATACAATCATGTCCTAAAGGTGTCAACTACCAAGCTAGCAAGAGTGCGTCGGGGGCGTATCAACTCGATAAAGGATCTGAGATATACAAGCCGTCCATCTAGCTAGCCAACTCCTAGGGGGTCAGTCGTCCATCTAGTAAGAGTGCCCAGGCGCATATCAGCTACGAAGAGGATCTCAAGTAGGCTCTAAGCTACCGTGGATCAACGTCCACTCTCAATGATATCATAAAAGGCTCAAAGCCATAAGCACTCAAATCTCGAGAGAGCACACTATCTCGTGTAACGCATCATAGCCCCCCAAAAGGGAAAGGAGATAGAAAGGCTAACAAGAAGCATAAATGCCTAAGATAAGGCTCATACTATCAGACCCAAGTATGGTATTCAAGTTTACAAGGACCTAGTCCATATGAAACGACGTCAGAGACATAAGATACTCACAAGGTGCATGTGTCTTAGGCAACACTAGTCTATCCTAGACTAAGTCCAAACCATGCTCCAAAAGAGGTAATCAAACAAGTAAATCATATAGCATGCTACAACACACATACAACCTTTACCACCATGATACTACCATTGAAATAGCGGTAAACAACTCTAAATCACTGTCTCTAGCAGTAAAAGAAGGAATAACTAGGTACTTGCCGCCAATTCACACTCATCATCATGATTTTACACATTCGTGCTCAATCTAGATAGAAAGCAAGTCAGAGCCTACCTATAGAGCAATCACGTGTGCTCCAAATCACAAGGCTGAATCTTTTCCTTCCTGAACAACCTCTAAACGTTGTCACACTATCAAAATTAGGATTAAACCATCAACAGAGTCGTAGAGACACTAAAATCACCTAAAATACAAACTAACCAATTTTTAGACTCAAATGGGAATCATTGGATCTGTGCCGGAAATTCTCGAATTGACTTTGTCAGAAGGTCCTGACTAATGCCTTGAACTTGTGTCCTAAAATAGGATAGAATTCGCGGATGAAAAATCAGCTAATAGAACAACACAAAGAAAATTCAAATTAAAAGGTAAAAGGCAAAATCTTTCACATCAAATTCACCTCTAACAGAATTTCAAAGACACAACCCAACAACTCTACCACGTAGCCCTGACAATTACGAGTGCAAGGAACTTTGAATCACAAAAAAGGAGGTGAATCGAGATAGAAATGGAAAAACATTCTTATTAAACAATGGTGTCCTCGTGACCAGCCTAAAATAGACCAGACGACTGAACAACGCGAACGCTTAAGGCGGCTGCGCGAACGCCCATGTAAGGTATTATCTGCGAACATGGATCCCGCACACGAACACACCTGCTATGGTGCATGTCATCCACAAATGTAGCTATTGGCGCGTGGATACGGGTATGCTTCAGCCTACAACACAAGTTCTAAGACTCCAAATCTTTGACAGGGTGCCCAGGACATATTCGGAACCTCGTAGACGCAAACGATATATGCTACTTCATCAAAAATGGTATTTTGGACTCAATGAAACCATTAAAATGCCCATCTAAGGTCCTCTCGATGCAAAGAGGGTCCTACACCCAATTTCCTTTTTAAGTCAAAATTCACTAAGGGCGTTGGAATTACCCCAAAAGCCTCGAGATCTAAATGAGGGGTTGTTCTAGACAAAACTAAATATTTTGGAGCTAACCGCACTGAAAAATTCTTCTTTGAGCTCGTTTATCCAGAATGTTTCTTAAAGTCTAACTTAGGTCTCAACTTGAAAGTTAAAATGCCTAATTGCAAACACTCACACTGAAAGCGTCGGGGGTCATGCAGACTACGCTACTAGCCTAAAATGACCCTTACAAAGCTGATGGATTTGTTAGATTTCGATTTTGAGGTCATCTTCATTAACTTCTGATAAAAACGACTGTACAATGTTTAAAATCTCCAAACACTAAAGCACACATAAAAATTAAATGAACGACCAGGTTAACGAACTGTCAGTTCCAACAAGTCATAAATGAGTTAGAGTCGCTACAAGATAGCTCTAAACTATGACTAGGAGGTATAACAACTAAAATGAACTGGAGTTCATTGAAAAATTCACTACTAAAAATGACGTTCATCCGTGAAAGTAAGAGTCACGAAGTACCTAAATTCTCTAACAATCCAGGAAACTGCTCCCGCATCTCATTCTCGGTCTCTGAAGTAGCCTCCTTGACTAGACAAGGCCTCCAATGGACCTTAACAATAAGAATGGCTCTCGAACACAACCGCCGCACATCTATGGTAAGAATGACAAGTGGATCTTCGACAAAGGTTAAGCGATCATCTAACTTAATTGCATCATACTTAAGCACATGTGACTTATTAGGAGCATACTGGCGCAACATCGAAACATGGATAGATGAGACATAGAAGGAAAATCTAACTCATAAGCAACCTCTCCAACTGTCCAACGAATCTCAAAAGGCCTAATTTACCTGGGCCTATGCTTTCCCCGCCTCCAAAATCTCATCACGCCCTTCATAGAAGACACAAGTAGGAAAATTCTATCACCAACTGAAACCTCTGATCACCATAACTCATGTGCCTACTATGAGCTATTTGAAGTCTATCCTGAATCACCCTCACCTGCTACGAAGACTCCTGAATCAAGTTTGTACCATGCATTCTAGGCTCTGTAGACTCAAACCAACCAATATGAGAACGAAAATTCCTGCGACTGTTAATGTCATTTTCTTTTCAAAGTAAGGGTAGAATCTCAAAACTAGTTAATATGGAGGTTGTAACTTGTATGTTGTATTATCTATTGTTTATTGGATGCAGTAGCTTGTTTCTATCGCTCTTTTAAATCCCATGATTGTCCTACTACTTAGTACGCTGTGTTTGAATCAACTCTATGCCTTCATGCTGTCTAATTTTTGGTCGAAAATTGCTCACTACTTGTTGTCAAACCTATGACTGCCTTTACCTTACTTTACCTTCAAGCATCAGGCCATCTATTATTTATTGTTGATTATTGTTGTCTCTAAATAGGTGCAGAACCATATAATCATCTAATGTGGTATTAGAATGTTGTCTTACTTTTATTTTCTAGATTTAACAGCTTCAATTCTCCATTCTCTGATTGGGTTATTGTCTCATTGCTTAGCATGACTTTTTGAATCAAGTCTATGTCTCTATTTTGTTTAAATTTTAGTCGAAATGCTTACCATATGCAATTGAGTTTTTAACATGTGAGCTTCATAGAATATTAATGAATGTGACGTGTAATCTTTGTCACTGTTTGCCTTGCTGCCACTAGGTAAGACTTAGTAATGACTTTTACTTATTAAGGTTTGTATTTGGATTAACACCACTAGCGGTGAATATTATACTATTTCTAAGTTCTCTTTGTGGTAATTTACTTAACTCTTTCTCATCTAAGCCTTTAAAAACACCTTGTTGTCTGTTTCACTCAAATTTTGTTTAAATTTCGTAGTCGATACCTCTGTTTAGTCCCAATGTGGTGATTTTTTTTATAAATGGTGACTCATGGTTTTATATTTGGAAGTAATCGATTATCATCTTTAAGATGTCATAATCCATCTCATGTTCGTTTAAATGATGTTATTAGTCTCTTACCTGATCATGTCTAACCTCTCTTCCTTTGTTTCCTATTCTAATTGAGAAAAATGTTTGTTTAGTGTTACTTTTGGTCACTGATTAATGTCCAGAATGTTCGAAAATGCTAGTTTAATTTTAGTCATATCATGAGTAGGTGGCATGATAAGTTAAATATTAAAGTGATTGCTCTTCAATATTTGGCGTCATCTCCTTATCAGGATGCTAAAACTCTTTCCCTATGCCTTCTTTTGATTATTTTAAATGATTATATGAACTTGTGTATGTTGATTATTAGCAGTAGCATAAACTGTTAGAAATTTCATGTTTCACAATAGCTTAAATTGACTCTTACATGTCTCTTTTTATGATGCACGTGAACTGTTGGACTCCATTCGGACTCAAAGTTTCTCCCCCTTCATCTTTTTTCCGAGCCTTGGAGGCTCAAATACCTCTATTTGAGTCAATCCCTTTAATTCAGAAGAAGAAAAAATGATATACATGGAATAGAAGCATAATTACAAGGTTGAAAGCTGATACAGTTCTCGGAAAGTCCAAAAGTGGTCGGTATACACTTTTAGTATACATGATATACCGGTTGAAACACAACAAATAGAAGGCTGAAAATTAATTTACATTTGTTCGGTAGCTAAAGTGGACTGTATACACTTAGTATACAGTCTGATATACAAGAAAATGGGCTAATATACAGCCCATATACAGGGGTATACATCCGTTGTATACACAGTCTTACTGGGACGAAAATGGGCCAAACCTAATTTTATTTTGCAACAGCAGGTCCAGGAAGAAAGAAACGGTTGAGGCCCATTTTATTGCAGCAGAGTAAATTTTTAGGATATGATTTGGGTAAGGGCCCAAATTTGAATTATCTCCTCCTTTGCTTTATTTCTTTATTAACCTTTGTTATCAATTTGGTTAAATTTAATTAAATCCCCAAATTTAGTCTTTGTTTTCTTTTTATGTTAATTGAAGTATTTAAGTTATTATTTAATTATTTATTTACTTACTGGTTTGTCGATAAAAAATCATTTCCTCAAAATTGTTCTAATTTCATTTCCTTTTCAAGTAATACTTAAAATAACTTTTTCTTTACATATTTATTTTTCAAAGTTAGTCAAAAAGTCAATTTTTCAAGTCGTAGGATAATCGTGGTTAGCGGGCACTTCAAATGCCTTAAAACCCTTCTTGAAGTGCAAATGAGAACCTCAAACTTTTTTTCTCTAATTTTTTAGACTCTCTTTTGTTGAAATCTTTAAAATCAAGTTTTCTTAATTTCTTTAAAAAAATTAAGTGGCGACTCCTTTTAAAATTGATTTTTCTTAAACAGACTTATATTTCTTTTAAACATATAACAATGAGAATTCACTCCTCATCTAGTTCAACATCATATCAGACTCCTCGGTTTGGGCCTTTCCCAAAATGGATGAATCATGAACCTACACCAATTCTTCTCTATGACTCTCACTTCCGTACCAACTTCCCCATCTATCACACCGATCAACATCTTCCCAACTACTATCACTACCCCGTTCTAATCTTGATTTACGGTAAGCTTTGGATAACTTGACGGCAAACCGTCCATTTTTCCACCTCTCAAAATCATGTTTCAATTACATGCACCCTCAAATGTAGTAATCCCATGACTGATATCCATTTCGTTGACTGATATCATATCATTTCCCTTGACATGTTTTGACAAGATTTCAACTTAAGCTGTCAATTTAACTATGCTTTTATCACACTCTTGATTCATCTTTTCTTGTTCACTAAACATACCCAATTGTGGAAGTGACACATGAACTTTACAAGTATACCAAGCTTGATTTATTTTGGTCATATCATCAAGTAGCCTTGAGGCTACTACAAATGGTTGCCTCACTATTCTTCCTTGAATAATATGATCAGCCGGCCCCATGTTCAAAGCATCGAGGCTTACATAGAAATATTGCAGCAACAAACTGTCTGGAATACCATGATTTGGGCATTGTAGAAGTAACCTTTTTGCAACCAAGTTTTATGAACAGGTTCTCTGCAATTACTCGTTTGAAATTTTGAATGTCATCCCTTAATTTTGCAATTTTTGAAGGAGAAAAGAACCTTTCAAGAAAAGCCTGGGTAAATTCTTCACATCAGGAGATGAAGTTTGGTGGTAGCTCAATCAATCACTTAGTTGAGCCTTCATCAAGAAAAACAGGAACCTTAACCTCATTGGTTCTTATGAAATGCCTTCTATAGTGAAATGGCCACATACATTTACAAACTTATGAAGGTGGTCATGGAGATCTTCACGCTCAAGGCCTCCAGAAAGTCCACACATTTTAATTGGCTGCAACATTGGTTCGGTTAGATCAAATGTAGCATTCCTTGGAGTGGGTGGTAAATGATTTACTCTAACTTCCCCGATGAGATTAAGATTCACATCACCCATATTTCTGACACCGTCATCCTATCCATAGTGACTAGCAGAGTCATTTCCATCGAGTTCTATGTTTCCTCCTATAACTAAACACAACAAAAACACCTAACAAGAAAACTACTACAAGTAAACGAGTTTACAAGTTAACTTCGCAATTAAACACTTAGCCATAATTCCCCGGCAACATTGCCATTTTTCGATAATTTCAAACTATCCTTGCAAACATTAAGAGAATAAGAGATCATTTTCAATAAAAATACCCCAACTTAGAGTCAGGGTCGAATCCCACAGGGAGTGATATAGTGCCAAAGACTTCAAAACGGAAATTAGAAATGTAACCTATTCTTTGTAGCTATTAGAGAGAGAAGTGGAAAATTCCACCAAGTTTAACCAAAATAGTTGTAATTCAATTATCACTAAAAGCTAGGAAAACAAAAGTATCTAAATAAGAAAATTATCTCGGAGTATGGGGTTAGCATTGATATCATAAAGGGTTCAAAGTAATTGCTCTAAAATTACTAGATAATCATCGATAAGCTGGGTGATCATTATCGATACTAATCTTCATTTGATCTCAAAGTTTCATTGAATGAAATCTCCTTTCGGTCTCATTTCAATGTACAAATCAAACACTACTTTAAGAAAATCTCTCATTCAAGAAGATTCAACAATAAAGACAAGCCTACAATTCTTTTTTCAAGAGAAATATAGAAATCAAACCCACATTGCAAGTATCAAACTATCCAACCACTTTTATTAATCCCATCCGAGAATCAATTGAAGATATGACCTAGGGTTAAGTTTGCCACCTTAAACAATCAATTAGTTTCATGTTAAGTAGCTTGAATCCATGATTAAACATCAATAAAATAGAGTAGGACACTAAATCGACTAAAATATAGTGAATCTATCTATTAATTTGCAGATAATAAGCAAGAATTTTCAAGATCCACTTTGAATTTCACCCTCTAAATATTGATTATGAAAGTATCCAAAACCCTCTAGACTAGGGATAATGGAGAAAAGTCTCAAAGTTAATGTCTAAAAGTTGGAATGCATTCAGTTACATTTTCTCTCTCTTATTTACTATTTATAGTTTCCCTAAAATTAAATTCAGAATGCCTTTACAACTTGTTCGGTGATGTTAGTCGGGCATGCCTGATACATTCGGTGAGTCGACGTTTTGGTCCTTCAGCTCGCCCTTTCTTGGTCTTATGATCTATGTATTTGATCATCATTCGGTGGACTCGATTAAGAACTCTTTTTCTCATTAGGCTTCATTTCTTTCTAGAACTTCATTTTTAGGTCTACAGTCTGTCACATTTGGAGGTGACCTCTAACTCAAAGTATCTCTTTTGGTGAGTCGTTAAATTCTTCTCTCCTCGACCACTTGGTTTGATCATTTTTTTCGAACACCGTCAACTTTGGCAGAATCAACTATTTTGGCAATTTTCCCTTTCTTATTTGGCGAACATCAACTTTAGGATTTTCATTAAATTTCAAACTTTCTTGGTTTTTCTATCAAGTATTCATCCTCGCCTTTTACTTTAGCCTTCATGGATGAAAATCATTAAAATATAATATGAATATGAGGTAATTAGGCAACGAGGACAATAATTGTTGAACTAAATAGGCCTCAAATGAGTGTAAATCTGCCACTCATCGGTGAGGCCTACCAATGGGCTACCTCTCTGTACTTTCCCAAAATATCAAAAGGTCCATTGAACCGGAGACTGAGCTTTCCTTTATTTCCAAATCTCATCACACCCTTAGTGGGTGACACTTAAAGCAAAACCCATTCACCAATAGCAAAGGACACATCTTGGACCCGCCTATTGATGAGTCCTAGATTTGGACTCATTTAGGGCTTTATTTGTATAGATTTAGTGCCCTCAAATGCTTATTTTGTGCCAAAAACTGATGTAAAACCTTTGATTTCCAGGTATTTGGATTAACGAATAAAGCAAGGACACTAATTTGCAAAAAGGAATAAAGCAAGCTGAAAGAATGAAGAAAAGTACACCTGGTGATCGCCAAGTCTACTTGGTGAGTCGCCGAACGGCCTCTTAACCGCCTAAAGTTCTAGTGTGCCAAGCCTGAAAGAGAAAATCAAGTTGGTGAGAGAAAGGAGCAGTCGGTGGATCGCCGAGTGGTTCCGCGATGCAGTGTTAGATCGCCCAAAGTTACAGACCTGGAGGATGTTGAAGGCCAAGGCAAAAAGGCGATGAAATTGACCAACAAGGCAGATGTCGAGTTGATTGGTGGGCCCGACTTACTGCACCAAATGGCCATTTGCAGCATATTTTTGGTGACTATAAATACGTTTTTGAACATTTAGTTTAGTATCTTTTTATCAATTAGTAAGTATCATACTTTCAATTATTCAAATTCTGAGTATTGAGACATGTTTTCCTTAGCTTTGAAGAATTGAAGTTTTTCACTTTGAGAAATTGGAAGTGGGTCTTTGAGATTCTTCAATTTGGACCTTTGTGAAGATGAAATCAATCATACCCAGTTGATGGAAACTCAATTTGGTAACAATTTTTTATCTTTTTATAATGTCTAGCTAAAACTCTAATTCTTGGGGTGAGATTATGTGATTATGGGCTGATTTAGTTTATGGGTATTGCTAATTGTTAGTTTAAATGTTGTTTAGAAGTTATTTCAATAAGTAATTGTGGTTTAATGTAAAGAATTGTAGTTGCAAATGCAATTCTACCTTTATGTTTTTGGCTTGCTCGAGAGAGGTTTTAAAACCAAGATTATTGATTGATGGTCTGTGGGTATTGGGTTGTCATGGGTTCAGCTCGAGAGAGTGAATCCTAAGACCTTTTCCACACATTCATCTCGAGAGAGTGAATGGACTAAGGCGTAGGCTGTTCTTATTTTGCAGGTTTGTCGATGTTCGAGAGAAATCGACTTGATTTGGGATAAATTGTTCCAGATAAAGTTTACCTCCTTTATAGTCTATGTTTTTCACTAATATTCAGCTATTTCATAACAATTGCAAATACCCATTTGCCTACATTATCCTTTAATCGAATCACATCCCAAGAACCCGTCTCATTATTGTTATTTCGTATTATTTGTTGTTGTTGTAGTTGATAATTGAAACCAAAACTCCCTTATTTGACATTCGTGTCACTCCCTGATTTGAATTATGTTTTTATTCGTAAATGTCTATTCCTATGACTGACTTGATCATATTCATACTTTCGTATTAAATCTTAAACATGTACCACTCCTTGTGGGATTCAACCCCAACTCATTTAGTTGGGTTATATACTGACTAGCGATCGTTGACACTTATAATTGGATGAAGTGTCCTTGAAATGTTAATCACCTATCTGCATAGCTCTTCTGCCTACTCTATGCAGTCACAAGGTATTGTTGAATCAACTTCACCCTATCCATGGAGTCTCTCAACAAATCATTGCCCCAAGGTTGTACTTTAACTTAATCGAACAAACTAACAGGAGATCTACACCTTCTTCTATACAAAGCCTCAAATGGTTCCATTTGAATACTGGAATAGTAAGTGTTTTTATAGGCAAATTCTGAAGGAGGTAGGAGTTGATCCCAGTGACTACCAAATTCCATGACGTAAGTTTGAAGCATATCCTCAAGCACCTGAAAAGTCAACTCAAACTGACCATCGGTTTGAGAATGGAATGCGGTACTCAACTCAAGTTTGGTACCCATCTGCTCATGCATAGAATTCTAGAAATGAGATGTGAACTGCGCACCCCTATCAAACACAATAAAAATGGAAACTCCATGCAACCGAACAATCTGATTAATGTATATCCTAGCCAACTGCTCCACATTAGAGTTAGTCTTAACCGGTATGAAATGAGCCGACATAGTCAACCAGTCCACAATAACCCAAACTGAATCAAACTTACCTAAAGACAAAGGTAATCCAGTGACAAAGTCCATAGTAATGCGCTCCCACTTTCACTTAGGGATGGGTAACCTTTGCATTGTACCACCTAGTCTTTGTACTTCACTTGTTGATAGTTCCAACACTTGGCCAAAAAATCCATAATGTCTCTCTTTATACCACACCACCAATAGTGTTGCTTCAAAATGTGGTACATTTTGGCTGCCCCCGGGTGAATAGATTATTTAGAATAATGACCCTCTCCTAATATCATACACACCCAACCACCAACACTAGGAACACAAATACGACCACAAATCCTCAAAGCTCCCTCAGGATAAAGAGACGCCGACTTAGCTTCACCTTTCAACACCTTCTCCCAAATCACTTTTAACTTATCATCCTCCAATTGATGGGCACAAATATGATCCATCAATATAGACCTAGCCTTAATGAAGGCTATAACATAGTGAGGTGTGGAAATATTGAGTCAAACCAACTATAGAGCCAACAATTGAACCTCTAAATCCAAAGGTCTCTCCTTCACTTTAAGAAAGGCTAAGCTACACATACTAGGTGTCTTTTGACTCAAAGCATCTCCTACCATGTTTGCCTTGCATGTATGATAAAAAATTGTGATGTCATAGTCCTTCAACAATTCCAACCATCTACGCTACCTCATGCTTAGATTTGGCTAAGAAAGGAGCTACCTAATGGTACGCTAATCAATAAAGATCTCACAATGCACAACATAGAGATAATGCCTCCATAACTTCAAGACAAAAAACATTGCAACTTACCCCAAATCACGAGTAAGGTAGTTATTCTCATGTACCTTCACCTGTCTCGAAGCATAGGCTATGACTCTCCCTTTTTCCATCAATACTCCACATAGACCAACATCTAAAGTATCATAGAATACCATAAATGCCACACCCTCCTCAGGTAGTGATAATATAGGTGTTGAGGTTAATAACTCTTTTATATATTGAAATTATGTGTCACACTCATCGGCCAATAGAAATACTACAATCTTTTATGTCAACTTAGTCAACAGAGCTATGCTGGAAGAGAAACTCTAAACAAACCAACGATAATATCCCGCTAACCCAATCAAACTCTAAATCTTGGTAGGGGAAATAGGTCTCACCCAATCATGAATTGCCAAAACCTTGGCTGGATCAACCATAATACCTTCCTTGGTCACCACTTGACTCAAGAAAATCACGAACTCAAGCAAAAACTGGCAGTTGGAGAATTTGGCATACAATTTCTTCTCTCTGAATCTCTGAAGTATGATCCTCATATGACGAACATGATAGGCCCCATCCTTTCAATAAACCAAAATATCATCAATAAATACAATTACAAAGAAATGCATATAAGGCCGAAATACTTGGTTCATCAACAACATAAAAGTAGTTGGGGAATTAGTCAGTCTAAAGAACATGAATACAAACTTATAATGCCTATAACGAGTCCTGAAAGTAGTCTTCAGAATATCAGAATCCTGAACTTTCAAATGATGATAGCCCGACCTCAAGTCAATCTTAGAGAATACTGATGCACCCTTAAGTTCATCAAACAAATCATCAATGTGGGGAAGATGATACTTACTTTTCAATTTAGCCTTTTTCAACTGTCGATAATCAATACACATTGGATGGTACTCGTGATCACTACATTTGAAGCCTCCACCTCGGATCTACTCGGTATAACATAGAACAATCTGTGGTCACCACTACTTCGAGAGCCATAATAAGAACTAGCTCAAGCTCCCTGAGATTCACCCTTGGTGCCCGTAGCACCACCTATAGCAACCTTTGAAGTACCTCGTGCCGATGTGTCTAGTGTAGAACGAGTATCCTAAGATCCTGACTTGATAGTAGAAGAAGCACATCTAGGGAAATTTGTTTCCTTGTCCCGAAACTCCTAAAAAAAACCATGGAGACCTGAACCCCGCTAAGAGCATCCAAAAGAGTGTGCACGTGCTTCCTGACTTAAAATATCCACTATGAATACCCTATATGGTCTATTAGGCTTAGATCTGCTGACACCATATGAAATCTAAATAACAACCTTTACTGGTCAACCCTGATAACCTTTCGAGACTTGGACTGAATAATCTCTACCTCTGGATGAATGATCAGTGAACTGACCCTAGCGATGAAACCTCTTGGTGCCGCTTCCCTATCTAGCTTTTTGAATACTCTTGATCATCCTGGCAAGATCAATAATACTCTGAAACTAACCACTTGATAACACATAGGTTCGCCTCCTAAAGATAAGTGGCAAATCCATTTGTATACTTTCGAATCTGCTCAAACTCTGTGGGAATACTCAACATGGCATAATAGGACAACTCATGAAATGAGCCTCATACTCATAAGGTGATAAATAGATCTAATCCAATCTATTGAACTCGTCCCTATGCAGATCTCGAAGGCTAGATAGCACAAACCTCTCAATGAACACCTCAGTAAACTGCTCCTAACCCAAACTGAGAGAACTAGTGGGCCTATGAGCAAGAGATGATCTCCACCACTAGTTGGTTACTCTTAAAAACTGATAAAAAGATTAATACACCCCACGATCCTCTAAGTTACACAGGTTGAACAACCTTTCTTAGCACTTATATATAATATCATGAGCCTTCTCACTAGGTTAACCATCAAATCTGGGAGGTGTCATTCTAATAAATCTCTCCAAACTCTTATGTTCGGCAACTGACATGGCTACACTAGTAAAATTGTTGGAGCTGCAAATCTCGAAAGTGTGACAGAAGGTACCTAAGAGGAACCAGGATTCTGAAATCCCACACTAGGACCCTAAACTAACGGTGTAGCACCAATTGTAATAGGAAAACCTATAGTGCTTGGACGGATACCAGAAATAGGGGTGTAGCACCAATAACCTAACAATTAACTCTTGAAGCATTGGAGTGCTATCAAGAACCAAATGAGGTTGGGCTAGTCTCCTCCCCTCAGTTTGTTTCTCAATAACATCATCATGCTCAAATGCGGGAAAAGTGATTCCTTCATAGATCATCCTCGAGTAGGTGATACCCCTTTTGCTTTGCCATGACCCCTAACTTTACTGCATCCCATACCTCGCACATGAACTTGGGGCTCGGGCAGGAGTAAAGACTCACCCTCTAAGGTATTGGCTCTAGTCCTCACCATCTATATAGAGAGAATATATTAGAGGTATGCAACACTTGATATGAATAATTCAAACGAAAGGATTCAAAGGAAAGGAATTTCTATTAATAGGTATCTTATAACCTCTCGATGATAAGTACAGATGACACCTACATACTGATCCACTAGACTATCTACTCTTTCACTTATGGAACTAGTGAACCTAATGCTCTATTACCAATTTGTAACGACCGCTCTATTACCAATTTTTAACGACCCAAAAACTGAGCTCATGATGAAATGCAACTTGAGAACCATAAAATGGTGTGTAATCCTAAATGAATAACACATACGAGGCTTCTAAAAAGAAGTCAGGACACAATTGATAACAAAACAATAATGAAATTCCAAAAACCCAGTAGCATAAGTGTAGAGAGCATCTAACACATTTCTAGATTTTGAAATACATCTCAAGTCTTTGAAAGGAAATTAAAGATTGTAAATGATAGATGGAGATTGATGAGGTAGATTTACACTCATTTGAGGATTATTTAGTTCAACAATAAGTGTCCATAATGCCTAATTATGTCTTTTCCAGATGATATTTTGATGATTTGTAGCTATGAAAGCTAAGGGACAAGAAAAGGATGAATACTTGGATGAAATGTAAAAAACATGGAAAGAACTATAAACTCCACATTGTTGATCACCAAACTAGAAGAAATGATCGCCCAACTGGCACGACCTCACCTAATGTGATAATGCTCAAAGTTGAAAATGTCAAGGCAAGATTGGAAAAGTAAATTATGAAATAACGAGTTGCTGAATGCAAAAGGTGAACTACATGACCATCGCCTAAGGTGACAGGAGTTGGATAAATTATGAAGGCTTAAAAGATGAATAAATATGATACTCAGTGATCTGCTAAATGTGAAAGGTAGACTCAAACAGGATTCTCGACTAAGGTTCAAACACCTGAAGCCTAAAGAAATAGAAAGGCGAGCTAAGGAGTAAACAAGGATTCATCGATTCAGCTTGGCGAGCCCGACTAACATTGCCAAATGGATCACACAATGAATTTCAGGCCTAATTTTAGGAACTATAAATAGCCCAAAGGAGGGGGATTTTAATAGAGCTTTTGGAAGGAAAATTTTAGTGAGTCTTTAACTGAGAGTATACCTTGTTAGAGTGAGAAATATTTTACCTTGTGAAGAACATCTATAGTTTTGGGGTTTTACTTAGCTCTTGAATTTGATAATAATAATAAGGGACAAGGCAATGATGCATACTTTGAAGAAAGACCCAAAACATGGAAAGAAGTGTATACTCTATACTCTTGATCACTTAACTAGAAGGGTGAATCGCCAAACTTGTACGACCTCACCTATATGACAGTGCTAAAATTTTAAAATGTCAAGGCAGGATTGGTGAACTGAATTATGAAATGATGACTCACCAAACGCAAAGGGTGAACTACATTACCATCTCCGAAGGTGATAGGACTGAGATAAAATATAAAGTCTTAAAAAGTGTACAAAAGTGGTACTTGATGATCTACCAAATGTGAAAGTTAGATGCAAACAAGTTTGCCGACTGATGTTCAAACACCTGAAGCCTAAAGCAAGAGAAGGGCAAGCTAAGGAGAAAATGGCGATCTGGCGAATCGGCTTGGCGGTCCCAACTAACGTTGCTGAAGTGGTCATGTAGTGAAATTTAAGCCCAATTTTGGGAAACTATAAATATTCCGAAGGAGATATCTTAAGTGAGCTTTTGGAAGGAAATTTTAGTTAGTCTTCAGCTGAGAGTTTCCCTTTCTAGAGTGAGAAATATTTTACCTTGTGAAGAACATCTATAGTTTTGAGGTTATAACTTAGCTCTTGAATTTGACAATTTGAAGTTGAAATGAAAGTTAGTGTTGATCATAATTAAATAATTTCATCACAATCATGGTTCTCTACATGATAGGTATAATTTATTTATTTATTTTATGATGGGTGGCTAAAACCCAAACTCTAGGGGATGGAATTATAGGGTTGGGTGTTGATTGAATATAGTGGATATTGTGGTTTACTCTAATTTATTGTTTTTCATTCATGGATTTGGACTAATTAGCATGGGGTTTGTTTATGGGTTAAGGTTGCAAACTAAATTCTAGCTTAGTTATTTGATTTATACTTGAAAGAGATTGATTAAAGTGGATAATTTAGCCTAATGCATGCAATTTACGTTTGATGTCCATAAGTGCTCGAAAGAGAAGTTATGGGTCAGATCTATTTTTCCCTAAAATCTGTTGGAAAGAGAGATTCCGCAAGGTAGTGGGGGTTGAATTGTAAATCACATAAATAATAACTTTGACCGAAAGAAGATTCTATGAATTGATACTATGAGATCGAAACAAGATTAGTGTCATTGAAGATGACCCTACCTATCCATGATTGTTTAGCATTATTGAGCAACACAATTACTCCTATGTGCCATGAATTCCAATCCCTGCAGCCCTAGATTTCTTTCTAATTGGTTGAATATCTAAATTTTTAGTCTAATTATGACTCTTCATAACAAAACCCTTTCGTAAATTTGGTGGAATCATCCACCCATTATTCTTACCTTTTGTAAATGAATTCATTTACAACCTTAAACTTTTTCTAGAATTCCTCGTACCATATCACTCCCTGTTGGATTCGACCCCGACTCTTAGTTGGGTATTTTTATTGACGACTATCTCTTATTGTCTTAATGGTTTTTAAGGATAGGTTGAGCATTATAAAAAATGGTGTCATTACCAGAGAGTGAAGGCTAAAAATTCTATTTTAGAAGTTTGCTTGTAAAAATTATATAGTTGTAATGGATTTTTGCTTGGTATTGTCATTTGTTAACTTGCATGTATAAATATGAGTGACCTCGGTAGTAGTAATGATAGTCACAATGGGTAAAATTACAATATGGATAATTTGAATTATATGCACATGAACATCATTCAAACCACGGGAGCCATCTGGTTACCCCTACAATAGGGAGGACAATTTTGTATGTAAGGGGACAATGCTACAACTTCTCCAAATGAGAGGAATGTTCGGAGGCTTATCTCATGAGGATCCTCATGAACAACTTCAAAATTTTGTGGATATATGTGGGTCGTTCGTGTTCAAGAACATCTCACAACAGTCCATAAGGTAGAGATTATTCAAATTCTCATTGATGGGTGATACTACAAGATAGTTAGCTGAATTTCCAAATGATTATATCACTTGGGAGGAGTTGACGAAAGCTTTCCTTGAGAGATTCTTTCCTCCCTAAAAAAGGATGAAGCTTAGGAACAACATCCAAAATCTTATAAGAATAGTGGGAGAGCATCTATATAAGACATGATTGTGGTTCCAAAAATTACTTCTACAATGTCCAACACATGGTGTTCCGGATAATTTGTTGTTGCAGTACTTTTATTACAACCTTGGTTCAGTCAATAACGGCTTTACTTATCAACTTATTCAAGGTGGGCTAATGCAAAAATCATTCGACATAGCAACAATGTTATTAGATGACATGACAAAAGTGAACCAAACATGGCATACTAGAGAGGACCAAGTGTTTAATTTACAACTGAGCATGAGCAAAGAACAAATTGAGAAGCATCATGAGCGAGATGAAAATATGACCAAAATGATGACCCAAATCGATTTGATGTCTAAGAATGTCATGAGAGATGGACTCAAGGCAGTGAATGCAGTTGGTACTAGCGTTGGACAATGCCCGAATGATGCCAAATTTGAGGCATTATACAATGATGAAATACAATATGTGGGACATCAAATGGGCGATTCTGACCCAAAATACCAACGATAAGGTGGGAACCAAGGTTGGAATAAGGAGCGAGACAATGTTTGGAAAGATTGGATAGGTGGAAATTGAGAAACCGAATAGTGATAAAAAATTGTAGAGGTGGAAATTGAGAAACCGAATAGCGAGACAATGGTTGGAAAGATTCCTTCTCATGATCATCAAAGACAAAAGGAACCAAATGGCCCAAAGGTAAACCGCACCAAAGAAATGCTCAAAAGGATCTTCAACAAAGTTGAAGGGTCTGACAAGGGGTTGAAGGATTTGAAAAATGACTTCTCCACCTTAACTCAAATAGTGAGCTCTCATTCAGTATCAATCAAACAACTCAAAACTCATTTGTGTCAACTCTCCACTTATCTCAATCAAAAACAAAAGAGAGCGCTACCTAGTGACACCATACAAAATTCCAAGAATGATAGTTGATGAAATGAGAACTATGTTGTGCCACAACGTTAAATAAGGTGCTTCTTGGGAGGAAACCAAATTTTATTTTATTGCTTTCAATAATTTGTGTTCTGAGCGCAGGTGGAAAAGAAGTCATAATTTGAAAAAAATTATTTAGACGATGCAAAGACTATGGTGGTGATCCACCAATGACAATGAGTGGACATCTTTATGTCTACCTTTTGGACTAGAAAAATTGAAAAAATGTAATGTCAACTTAGGAAATCTGAGCTCAAATTGGCGATCCAATGAAGTGCACTAAGCGGAATCCGTCAATTTCGTTGGATCAACCTTCAAGTTTAGTATCCATTTTGGCCTCATAGATGAGCTTCAACTCCTTCTGCAATTCGTTGAATGCATTTGGGGTCGTTAGTCGCTCATTTTCCCTCACAGGCTCCCAATACCCTCTTTTTAGTGTTTGAGTGCCTCTTTTGCATGAATTTGCATACTTGGAGTGTTTTGGATTGCCTACACATCGATCCCAACCCTAGTTTCCTTGATTATGCACCTTGCAACTGTATTTGAGAATGGTTTTTGAGTTATATCTAATCATTTGTGCTAGAAATTATTGTTTTGATATGGGCTTATTGCCATTTAAAGTATATTGCTATTTAATTTGTATGGGTAATTCTAAATAGAACATATTTAACTGTGCCCATGAGTTAGATAGTTGATGTTGTGCCCAAAATTTGCTAAAATTAAATGTGGTTGTTAAATTAAACCTTTTTTTGTATACTTTCCTTAGTTGAATAGAGTATGGGTGATGTTTGATTAGCCCAATGTTGCTTCGATTGCATGAATTTTCCCAATGATAGTGTAACACTTCAAAAACAACCAAATAAGGAAAATTGCAAACTTTCATAGCTGGTGTCTGTGTCTACGGTCCGTAGGTGCTCAGACAAGTCGTAGGTAGGTCTCGTAGGTGAGCCCAGACTTACTGAAATTTTGAGTGTCAAATTTGGGATATACTGTTGATAGGTACTATACGTATGTGGACCTACGAACCGCACCTAGGGTTCTTTCAAAATTTAGGTGATTTTAGGGTCTGAGTACTTGACATACATATCACCAGGACTGTCCGTAAGTGGACCTACGAACCGTAGGTCTAACCCGTAGGTCGAGTCAACAGTTATTTTAAGAGGGGCTTTTTGGTCTTTTCATAAGTATCCTAATCCAATACTATATCATTTTAGTCCTAATCCCAGAACCTGTATAAGACTTTTAAGCCTAAAATCTAACTACTCTAAATCATTCTTCAAATTTCCCCAAATCACTCCAAGTTCTTCCGCAATATTTCTCTCCAGAAGCTTGAAGAAGAAGGCTAGGGTTATTCACCATTAAATGCAAGCTTTTGGCATCAAGGTATGATAGTATTCACCTATGGAGTCCTTTCCTCCATAGGGTTCCTAAATTCTCCAATTCTACAAGTTAGAATCTTTAAATACAGCTTGGGTTTTATTCAATCACATGGATTCTTTTCAATTATGATCTAATTGATTATTTTATGTCTTTTTATGCATGAATTGAGATGATTCCATATTTTTAAGTTAAATTCATTTGAACCCATGCATGATCAATGATTTCAAGAATTGATCATATGATGAAACTTTTTAAAAGATGAAAGATGAAAATATGAAGATATGCATGTTCTTTATGAAAGTGATGAAAATAATTTAAGGATTCTTTGAAAGTTAAGCATTGATGTATTGTTGTATTGTGAAAAGATTTTCTCACATAAATGATCCATAATGTTGAAAGGTTTTCTCACCTGCTATGAATCAATATTAAAGAGCTATTCTATTGATAAGACAAGCGGCGATTACACATGGGTAGAAAATCATGTGAGTAGATTGTTAAACTAATTAGGAATTAAGTATTGTTGCATATTGGGGTTGAATATGTGAAAATAGCTAGTCACTGGGTTGAGCATTATCTCTTCAGCGGGCTTACCTTAGCTTGCCAAGGTTGTTAGGCGAATCAGTGAATAAGCCCTAGACCGTCTTCCTTGTTTAAATTTGTGACTTGGATATTGTTCCATTCGACGGGCTTGTACTAGTTCATTGAAACACACTCGGCGTATCACCAAATGGTAGTGGACATTTTCCTTTATGCCTATTTTCTCTAACTTTGCATTGTAACTTTCAGCGGACTTATCTTAGTCCGTCGAAACTAATTTTCTGCGTCGCTGAGTTGGAGATGACTCTGCCCATCTTGCCTAAGTTCTTTGATATTGTGCACTATCAACTTCGGCGAGTCAACTAAGCTCACCTAACTTGTTAGGTGAATCTCCTTCCGAGTAGGGCAAACCTCAGAACAAAAATTCTGAAATATATTCCTTTTGGGCTTAATTTCAACTAACCTTCACCGGATTTGTGTTTGATTGATTGTAGCTTGTAGGAGATGGCAAGAACCAAGGGGAAACAAGTCATTACCTCCGACACCAAGTTAGACGAAGAATCTCCTCTACCTACTCTTTTGAAAATGCACATGGGGATCTCTATCGAAGAGCTATTTGAGGCTCCGCACCAACAACAAACCACTCCGCGCTCATATATGTGTGTGAGTGAGAAACCTAAGAATGTGGTTGGTAGAAAAAGAATTGTCATTAGATCCAAGTTGGTTCAACCTCCTCTGGCCCAATCCTCCGCTTCTAGACAGGTTTAAGGTTACTGGAGAACACTTGATTCTATAGGAATAACGACTCTCTACAGATAGAGTCATGAGAGACTACCAGGCCAGCTAAGACACTATCTAGTTTCATAATTTTGAGGGGTTTCCAAAGCCACGATGTCCATAAGTTCTATTATAGGTGTAACACCCTGGATTTGAGGAAGGGCAACACAGTAGTTTTTTAGAAACTTTAGGTCCCACCGACGGAGGCCAACCACGTCCCGTGAAGTCAACCACAGACCGTAGTTCTGGTTCGTGGATGGGCACCCAAAGGCTGTTTAGAAGTCTTGGAACCACAACTTGGACCAACAGATCATCGGTGGGTCCATGGTCCAGAGCCTAAAATGTTCAGTTTCTGACGATGAACGATGGTCGTGCAGAAGAGACCATCGGTCAGACCACGGTCCGTCGATCAGGGTTCGTAGGTCGTAGGTCGATAATAATTTTAAGGATAGTTGAGTCTTTTCCTAATTATTTTATCTCTATACTACATCATTTTGCCTATGTATAAGACCCCAATATAAGTGATTTTAATCCCCAAATTAGTTCATTCAAGTCATTCTCCTAAAAATCTAAAAGAAGACCAAAGCTCTTCCTCTCTAAATATTTCTCTCTCTAGAAACTTGAAGAAGATGAAGGGTTGAAGCTAGGGCTCAAGGTCAAGTATCAATTCCTCAATTGCTTTTGGGCTTTGATAGCAAGGTATGATAGCTTTTTCATCCATGGAATTCTTTCATCCATGGAGCCCTTAAGTTCTCCAATTAAAAAGTAGAAATTCCCCAATTTGAGTTAGAATTTTCTTCTAAGTAATGGGTCTTTATGAATGTTGATTCAATTGCTTGGATTACAATTGTTTATGCATTAATTGAGAGGATTCTATGTTTTATATGATGAAACCCGATGTACCAATTCTTAACCCATGTTTCTAAGATGAAGTTGATGTAAATGGGTTTTAATCTATGAAACAAGAATCTATGGATTTATGTGTATTCTTATATGATAAATAAGGTACATTGTGAATTGATTTGATATTGAAGAATAAGTGATGATTATGATATGAATTGCTTTGAGAGTGAAGCATATGTTTTGAATTGTTGATTATTCATGTAATTATTGTGGAAGGGATCTTTCCCACGTGATTTTCTTATGTATGAATGTGAAAGGCTTCCTCACATTGAATGATTATAGGTTGAAATGATTGCTCACCTAAGGTGAATCTAAGTTTAGGAATTTTGTGGATGATGAGGCAAGAGGCGATTACCCATGACCTCTAATGAGGAGAATAATAGGCGATTACCCATATTCCTTAAAGTTGGACTAGAGACGAGTACGCATGATCCTAAGTAAAATACAAAAGGCGAGTACCCATGTCATATGATAGAAAGACAAGAGGCGAGTACCCATGTCTTATGATGAAAAGAACAAGAGGCGACTAAAGTATGTTGGACATAAGGCGATTACCCATGATTCTTTAGTAAGAGGGACAAAAGGCGACTACCCATGATCCCAAGATAAGAAGGGCTAGAGGCGATTACCCATGTTCCCTATAGGAAGGCAATAGGCGATTCCCCATGTCTTTAAAGGAAAAACTAGGATATGTTATGATATGTGATGAACTTAGATTGTTTCTTGAGTTTGCCTTCCATGATGAGTAAGACTAGTGGCGGATTACCCATGTCTTGACTAAGTATGAATTGAGGTTACTTCAAGAAGTATTCCTTATATGTGAAATGATCTATTATGTGCATTGATTATGCTTTATGACTTATGTTGTGTAACTCTTATGTTATATTTATGCAAGTTATCATATTTAGTACATTTTTGTACTAATAGATATTTTTGCCTACATTTCTTATCCAAATGTAGGGTTTGGCATTCCCGATTCTCATTACCGTGGCTAGGATCTATAGTAGAGGCAAGGTTAAAAATTGGTGAGTCCTCATAGCATTCGAGGATTTGGCCACTACTTTCCTTATGTTCTTTTCATTTTAGTTTTGAACATTGTTGTATGGGCTCCGTCCCAAGATTCTATTGTGCTAGATAGTTTTTGAGACAAGTGAATTAGAATTCTTCTTCATTTTATAAAGACTTTGGTATTGTTGAAAATGTTTTGAATCTTATCATTTTTCTATTATCTTGACTATGAAGGCTAAGTGGCTTATATGAGGCCTCTTGGGGTCTTGTATGCCATGTTACATCTAGGGGGTGCCCCTGGGTCATGACAAACTTGGTAATTAGAGCACATGGTTTAGAAAGGTTCTAGGATGTCTCAAAACCACGTCAAGTAGAGTCTTGTTCATGAGTGTGATGCGTGCCACATTTATGAATGAGAGGCTACAAGATGTTTAGGAAACTTCACCTCCTCATTACTCTAAGTTGTGCGATAGATTTTAACTTTATAAGGTCTCTCTCCTAATCCTTATTCGATGGTCTACAAGATATGACTACTCGAAGAGCTTTTCCTAGAAGGACCAAGGGAGAAGAGGTTGGTCAAGAAGCTACTTCTCAAGATTTGGTTGACCCTTTGGCCGAGCAAGTGACTAATGCGGAGTTTAGGACTGTTTTTCAAGTTTTGTCTCAAGTCGTGACGGTCAAGACAATTGGGAGGTTGTGGTCCCCGTGAACCCAAATATAGGTACGATGTCATCTAGAGTGAGTGATTTTAGTAGGATGAATCCTCCGAAATTCTATGGTTCTAAGGCTGAGGAAGATCCTCAAGATTTCATTGATGAGGTCTATAAGGTGTTTGCTACTATGGGGGTGACTCTGGTGGAAAAGGCGGAATTGGCCTCTTATCAACTTAAAGGTGTTGCTCAAATTTGGTTCAACCAATGGAAGGAAGCAAGACCAAAAGATGCGGATCCCCTAGAGTGGGAAAGGTTCAAGTTCACTTTCCTCGATAGGTTATTTCCTCTTGAGATTAGGGAGGAAAAAGTTCTTGAGTTTATTATCTCCCACAAGGGAACATGAGTGTGAAAGAATATACTTTGAGATTCACTCAATTTTCAAGGTATGCTCCTTCTATAGTTGCCGACTCTAGGGCAAGGATGATGAAGTTTGTTTTGGGTTTGTTCGAAGTGATGGTGAAAGAATTTCGTACTGCTATACTTGTCCATGACATGGATATTTCTCGTCTCATGGTTCATGCCCAACATATTGAAGAGGAGAAACTTAAGGAGATGTCTAGGGAGACAAAGAGGGCTAGAACCGGTGATGCTAGTTTCTCTCATTCAAGGTCCGATGGACATGGTCATCGTAGGTATCGACAAAGGTTTTCTGGGAAAGGTTTCTCCAATGCTCCTAAGTTCAACAAAGAGAGGGTGTCTAGCCCTAAGCCTCAAAGAGGAAATGGTAGTAGGTCTTCATTGCCAAATTGTGCTAAGTGTGGAAGAAAGCATGAAGGAAAATGTGTAGCAGGTTCCAATGCTTGTTTTGGTTGTGGTAAGATGAATCACAAGATAAGAGATTGTCCTTCGGTTGCTAAGAATGAGGAAAATAGTCATTGTAGGGCTCAACCCTATCCTTCATCCGGTCCAACTGGTTCGGGTTCTAATGCTACCAAGCAAAATAGGTTATATGCACTTCAGACTCATGGTGAACAAGAGGGTTCTCCTGATGTGGTTACCGGTATGTTGAAAGTCTTTCAACTTGAGGTTTATGCTTGACTTTATCCCGGTTCTACCTTGTCTTTTGTGACGCCATATGTGGCTATGAGATTTGATGTGCTCCCTGATGTGTTATTATATCCTTTTTCTGTCTCTACTCTTGTTAATGATTCTATCATGGCTAAGAGGGTCTATAGCTAGTGTCCCGTCTCCTTGTCCCATAGAGTTACACTTGTTGATTTGGTAGAGCTTGATATGCTAAATTTTGATGTTATCCTTGGGATGGATTGGCTGCACTCTTGTTATGTTTCTATTAACTCTAGATTCCGTGTAGTCAAATTTTATTTTCCAAATAAGCCTATCCTAGAGTGGAAAAAGGGAAATTATATGCCGAACGGTCGGTTTATTTATTGTCTTAAAGCTAGAAAGATGATTTCTAAGGATTGCATGTACCATCTAGTTAGGGTGAGGGATATGAATTCCAAAACCCCTACTCTTGAGTCGATCCCAGATATGCAACCTATTTCTATTCCTCCTTACCGTATGGTTCCGGTAGAGCTTAAGGAATTAAAGGAAAAATTGAAATATTTGGTGGATAAGGGTTTCATCCGACCAAGTATCTCTCCATGGGGTGCTCCAGTTTTGTTCTTTAAGAATAAACATAGTTCACTTCGTATGTGTATTGACTACCGGCAATTGAATCAGGTGACCATTAAGAATAACTATCCTCTTCCAAGAATAGATGATTTATTTGACCAACTCGAAGGAGTGAATTACTTTTCCAAGACCGACCTAAGATTGGGTTATCACCAATTGAGGGGGAAAGAGAATGATATTCCAAAAAATGGTTTTTAGAACTCAGTATGGTCATTATGAGTTCTTGGTGATGTCGTTTGGTTTGACCAATGCTCCGGCGACATTTATGGATTTTATGAATAGGGTGTTTAGACAATACCTTGATATGTTCGTAATTGTGTTCATTGGTGATATATTGATATATTCGAGAAGTGAGGACGATCACATAAATCATTTGAGGAATGTGTTGCAAATTTTCAAGGACCAACAACTCTTTGCAAAGTTTAGCAAATGCGAGTTTTGGCTAAGGTCCGTAGCTTCTCTTGGCCAAATTGTTTCAGGTAGGGGTATTGAGGTAGATCCTAAGAAGACTGATGCGGTCAAAATTTTGCCTAGGCCTTTATCACCTTTGGAAATTAAAAGTTTCTTGGGTTTGGCTAGTTATTACAGAAGGTTTGTTGAGGGGTTTTATTCGATAGCTGCTCCATTGAAAGTTTTGAATCAAAAGAAGTCCAAGTTCATATGGTCCAAAGCATGTGAAAAGAGTTTTCAGGAATTAAAAGATAGACTTACTTCTGCTCTGGTGTTGACTTTACCAGAAGGGAAAAATGGTTTTGTTGTTTATTGTGATGCCTTAAGAGTTGGGTTAGGATGTGTTCTTATGCAAAGTGGGAAGGTTATTGTCTATGCTTCAAGGAAACTTAAGGTTAATGAGAACAATTATCCAACCCATGATCTTGAATTAGCAGTGGTGGTGTTTGCCTTAAAGATTTGGAGGCACTATTTCTATGGTGTTCAGGTAGATGTTTTCAACAATCATAAGAGTTTACAATATGTGTTTAATCAGAAAGATCTTAATCTTCGCAAAACAAGGTGGCTTGAGTTACTTAAGAATTATGATATGAGTGTTCTCTACCACCCCGGTAAGGCGAATGTGATGGCGGATGCTCTTAACTGACTATCAATGGGTAGTGTTGCCCATATAGAAGAGGGTAAAAGAGATTTGGTATGAGATGTACATAGATTATCCTGATTGGGTGTTCAGTTGAAGGGCACCACCAAGGGTGGTGTTGTGGTTCAAAATGGTTCAGAATCATCTTTTGTGACGGATGTGAAAGCTAAGCAATGTCTTGGTCCGACTTTAGTAGAATTGAAAGAATCGATGCTTAGAAAGTCCGTTGAGGCTTTCTCCCAAGGAGGAGATGGTGTGCTTCATTAACAAGGTCATTTGTGTGTCCCCGATGTAGATGACTTGAGGGAACATATTCTATCAGAAGCCCATAGTTCACGATATTTCATTCATCCGGAAGCCACCAAGATGTACCACGATTTACGAGAGGTCTATTGGTGGAATGGGATGAAGAAAGATATTGCAAAATTTGTGGCTAAGTGTCCTAATGTCAACAAGTGAAAGTTGAACATCATAAACCAGGAGGTTTGTCCCAAGACAGTAGTATTCCTACTTGGAAGTGAGAATATTTGAATATGGACTTCATAGTAGGGTTGCCTCGTACTCAACAACAATATGATTCGATTTGGGTTATAGTAGACCGAATGATGAAATCGGCTCAATTCATTCCCGTCAAAGCCTCTTATTCGGCAGATTATGCTAATTTGTATTTGAGGGAAATGGTAAGGTTGCATGGTGTGACCTTGTCCATTATCTACGATCAAGGTACTCATTTTACTTCTCAGTTTTGAAAATCTTTCCAAAAGGGTCTTGGTACTCGTGTTAAGATTAGAGCGACTTTTCATCCAAACCGATCGGCAAGCGGAGTGTACTATCCAAACTTTGGAAGATATGATGAGAGCACGTGTCATTGATTTTAAGGGTAATTGGGATGACCATTTGCCATTGATTGAGTTTGCTTATAACAATAGTTACCACTCGAGTATTGGTATGACTCCATTTGAGGATCTTTATGGTAGGAGGTGTAGATCTCCTATAGGTTGGTTTGAGGTGGGTGAAGCTGCATTGATAGGACTCGAGTTAGTTCATGAGGCTATGGAAAAAGTCTGACTTATTAGAGAAAGGTTGAGAACACCCCAAATTCGACAAAAGTCCTATGCCGATGTTAGAAGAAGAGATCTTGAGTTTGATGTTCATGATTGGGTTTACTTGAAAATATCACCCATGAAGGGTGTAATGAGATGGAAAGAAAGAGAAGCTTACTCCTCGTTATGTGGGTCCATATCAAATTTTGAGGTGTGTTGGTAAGGGCTTAAGAGCTAGAGTTTCCCAATGATTCGGCATCGGTGCATCCGGTTTTCCATGTCTCTATGTTGAAAAATTGTGTTGGAGATCTGACATCTATAGTTCCCTTAGAAGATTGGGAGTTGATGAAAATCTTTCTTATGAGGAAGTTTCGGTTGAGATTTTAGACCGACAAGTCAAGAAGTTGAGAAACAAGGAAGTTGCTTCCGTAAAAGTATTGTGGAGGAATCAATTAGTTGAGTGTGCTACTTGGGAGGCCGAGGCCGATATGATGTCCCGATATCCTCATTTCTTTCCTTCTACTCCTACTCTAGCTTGAGGTAATGAGTTCCTCATGGTTTACTCTTTGTTTGGGTGTCATGTGTTTTAGATATTCCCATGATTTGCTTATATTATGCATGTTCATGAAAAGCTTTTGATTTGAAAGAAAATGAGTTTACATGATTGATTTTCCTCATGTTATTGTGCATTGAATATGAGTTGCATATAGACTTCATGAGATGATGTTGAACATAGCTTGGAGATGGTAGTTCCTCCTTGGATATGAGTAATCTTGTAAGTGCATGCATATTGGGTTGCTAGGTCTAGTTCCTATCTTCCTTATAATGCTTTAAATATGTTCTAGCTTGGAGTCGAAGTTCCTCCTTGGTTGTGTGCATTTAGATGAAATTAGATGCATGATGGGTTGCTAGTTTAGAGTCCTTTTCAATGTGTGGTGTCTTGAATCTCATTAGAGGACAAATGATCCCAAGGGGAAATAATGTAACACCCCGGATTCGAGAAAGGGCAACATAGCAAATTTTAAAAAACTTCATGTGCCATTGATAGAGGCTAACCACGGTCCGTGAAGTCAACCACAGACAATAGGTCTGGTTCGTGGATGGGCACCCAAAGAATTTTAAGAAGTCTTTTATCCACGACCTGGACCAACGGACAATCGGTCGGTCTAGGGTCCTTGGTTGAGGGTTCGTGGTCCAGATCCCAAAATGTTGAGTTTCTGACGACGAACGACGATCGTACAAGATGGAGCGTCAGTCAGACCACAGTCCGTCGATTAGGGTTGGTAGGTCATGGGTCGATAGTTATTTTAAGGGTAGTTGGGTGTTTTCCTAATTATTTTATCTCTATACTACATTGTTTTGCCTACGTCTAAGACCCCTCTATAAGTGATTTTAACCCCCAAATTAGTTCATAAAAATCTAAAAGAAGACCAAAGTTCTTCCTCTCTAAATATTTCTCTCTCTAGAAACTTGAAGAAGAAGAAAGGTTGAAGCTAGGGTTCAAGGTCAAGTCTCCATTCCTCAATTTCTTTTTGGCTTTGATAGCAAGGTATGGTAGCTTTTTCATCCATGGAATCCTTTCATCCATAGAGCCCCTAAGTTCTCCAATTGAAAAATAGAAATTCCCCAATTTGAGTTAGAATTTTCTTCTAAGTAATGGGTCTTTATGAATGTTGATTCAATTGTTTGGATTATGATTGTTTATGCATTAATTGAGAGGATTCTATGTTTTATATGATGAAACCCGATGTACCAATGCATAACCCATGTTTCTAAGATGAAGTTGATGTAAATGGGTTTTAATCTATGAAAGGGGAATCTATGGATTTATGTGTATTCTTATAGGATAAATAAGGTACATTATGAATTGCTTTGAGATTGAAGCATATGTGATTATTTTGATATGAATTTCTTTGAGAGTGAAGCATATGTTGTGAATTGTTGATTATTGATGTAATCATTGTGGAAGGGATCTTAAACAAATTATTTTCCTATATATGAATGTGAAAGGCTTTCTCATATTTAATGATTCTAGGTTGAAAGGATTGATCACCTAAGGTTAATCTAAGTTTAGGAATTTTGAGGATGATGAGGCAAGAGGCGATTATCCATGACCTCTAATGAGAGGAATAAGAGGCGACTACCCATATTCCTTAGAGTTGGACTAGAGGTGAGTACCCATGATCCTAAGTAAAAGACAAAAGGCGAGGACCCATGTCATATGATAAAAAGACAAGAGGCGAATACCTATGTCTCTTGATGAAAAGGACACAAGGCGACTACCCATGATCCTAAAGTATGTAGGACAAGAGGCGACTATCCATGATCCTAAAGTATGTTGGACAAGAGTCGATTACCCATGATCCTATAGTAAGAGGGACAAGAGACGACTACCCATGATCCCAAGATAAGAAGGGCTAGATGCGATTACACATGTTCCCTATAGTAAGGCAAGAGGTGATTCCCAATGTATTTAATGGATAAGATAGGATATGTTATGATAGGTGATTAGCTTGGATCATTGCTTGAGTTTTCCTTCCATAATTAGTAATACTAGTGGTGAATTACCCATGTATTGACTAAGTATGAATTGAGGTTACTTAAAGAAACACTTCTTATATGTGAAAGGATCTATTATGTGCATTGATTATGCTTTATGACTTATGTTGTCTAACTCTTATGTTATGTTTATGCAGGTTATCATATTTAGTACATTTTTGTACTTACGCATACTCTTGCCTACATTTCTTATCCAAATGTAGGGTTCGGCGTTCTCATCCCCATGACCAGGATATATAGTAGAGGCAAGGTTGAAGATTGGTGAGTCCTCATAGCATTCGAGGATTTGGCCACTACTTTCCTTATGTTCTTTTCATTTTAGTTTTGAACATTGTTGTATGGGCTGCGTCCCAAGATTCTATTGTACTAGATGGTTTTTAAGACAGGTGTATTAGACTTCCGCTTCATTTTATAAAGACTTTGGTATTGTTGAAAATGTTTTAAATCTTATCATTTTTGTAATATCTTGACTTCAAAAGCTAAGTGGCTTATATGAGGCCTCTTGAGGTCTTTTATGCCATGTTACATCTAGGGGGTGCCCCTGGGTTGTGACAATAAGTCCTAGAGTCTACACAGCCTATGCACAGGCCTTGCCAAAGAAGATGAAGAGCACATTTTGGGAGCCCTTGGACGAAGTAAAAGTGTGCGGCCAGATGGTACAATGCCAGATAGGTGCATTCAACACTGCCCTAGGCACTCTAGAAAACCTGGCTGATATGTTTACGATGTGCATGTATCATGATCGACACTCTCAAAGGTTGGTTGGTTGGCTCCACTTATCTCTGATGCCTCTCCTTCATGCATGGCTAAGGGGGTAAAGATAGAGAGGAAATATATGAATGGCAGGGCTAGGTATTGGTTTGGATTTATAAGTAGCAACATGATGCCCTAACAAAATGAATCAATTCTCCGGTATGCAAAAGTCATTTTGGTGGGTACGATATTTGATAGGGAAAGGATAAATGTGGGGTCAATTATAGTGGATGAGAGATGTTGATGAAGGATAGACAAGAACACATCTCTCTCCCCCTTTCCCATGTTAATCACACAGTTGCGAGAGGCTGCAAGAGTCCCTTTCTAAGAGATGACTTATATGCAGATCACCCAGCCTCCTCCAACAACATCCTGAGGATAGAGGCTAATTAATTTCTTGATGATGCAGCTAAGAGGAAGCCACCACCACCATACACTATGTCCGTAGTTGATCCTGCCACTCTTGAGATCGAGGTCACTCCATCATTTCCTTCTATAGAGCAATCATGTATACCTCAACCTCTTTATTTGCCCTCTGCCTCTACTTATGTTGTTGTTGCACCTGCCCCCATTCATGTCTCCCAAACCCTCTTGTCCTAGGTCCTGATCTACCAAATGGGCAATCTTTCCCGGTCTACGGATGTGAGGGATGCTAGGGTTGAAAAGGATATTTCCAAGTTGATTGAGTGGGAAATTGGGGCTTTTTTTACTCCTTTGATAGATAGGTCGACATAGTGTGATGCTATTATAGAGTCACATAGAGAGAGGTTAGATAACCTCACTGCTAGGATAGAGGCCAAAGATAAGATAAAGGGTAGCTCATATGTTTTGGCTACAATGAGGGATGATATTGCCACCCTTAGGGTTGATGTAGACCAGCTAATGACTACAGACATTTCGATGCTATGGGGTTACATTTGTTTACATAATGAGCCTAAGTATGTGCATGGTAGTGTGTTGAATGTTAAGGCTGACCAATCGAGTGTGGGTGGTACTATTGGTGCTACTGCTGATTATGTTACTGATGATGAGGAGGAGGAGAGAGTTGAGGATGCTGATGAGGAGATTTGGAAAGAAGAAGATGAGCAACAGATTGCTTTAACTCTGATGGAGTTGTAGGATCTTGAGGAGATGATGGTCCATGCTACATTGGATAGATCCCTTGAGGAAACCTCTGCAGTTGGCACCAATTAGGTCTCTTCAAACTCCACCATTCCTCCCATTGTTAGGCCGGGCACTGATGTCCCGATTGAGCCTTCTTTGCTGCCTCTTATGATTATTTTGCTGGGTACTGATGCCTAGGATGAAGCCACTCCTCTTGAGACTGTGGATTTGAGAACTCCATAGGCATAACCTGTCAAGGGGACTTTTATCTCTCCTCCCATACACTTTATTTTATTCCACATTAAGGACACTATTGTTTTTATTTTGGTGGGGTGAGGGCACGTGTGCCAATATTTCCCTTTTGATTGTATTTTGTTACTTTTAGTTTTACTTTTGGATAATGTAAGTATTTTGTTATTTTTGGTTTTATTATAGTGGTTTGATGGCTTAGCTCATTATATCTCTCCATTTTCATTTGCCTCATGAGTTTTGAAAGTCCTCGAAATGTTTGAGTTTTATTGATAAAGTTCAAATTGATTGTGTTCAATATCAATATCTTGGATAGTAATGCTAATGAGCATTTCGTTTCGTGTTGAAATTGCAAGAAGAAATCATTTTGGCTATACTTTTGAATAATCTTTTTGAATCTTGTGTTGACTAGCTGTGTTTTTATATGAGCCTTGTAATGAACATCACACGTAAGCTTTTGATCTTGTCGGGCTAAGCTAAATAATTATGTTTTAAGTGTCGTATGTTGTGATGTTTTACTTTAAAGCATGTTTGTTGAATCCTAGAATTTTCCTTGTTAGTCCGATTGTTTACCTTTGGTGAA
Source organism: Solanum piurae (assembly GCA_029582685.1). Classification (NCBI taxonomy): domain Eukaryota; kingdom Viridiplantae; phylum Streptophyta; class Magnoliopsida; order Solanales; family Solanaceae; genus Solanum; species Solanum piurae. Next base: position 32,328 of record JAJOOO010000494.1, on the reverse strand, counting down.
TGTAAGGAATGATCTTGAGCACACATTTTGAGAGAAAACCCAAATGTACATACCTTGTGAGGGTGTGCAACTGTTTTCACACTATTTGAGGTTAAACCATTTGTTAACAACATTGTGAAACTTGTTGAGCCAAATTGTCTCTAACTTCTCTCACCCATAAATTCTTTTTGAAAAATTTGTTTGTTTAATAGAAAACTAAGGCCAAAAGACTAAGTGGGGGGAGTGGAAAGAAATTCAAGTTAAAGAAAAGAGAAAAAAGACTCAACTTTGAAATATATTACAAAAAAAAGGAACCCTCATTATAAAAAAAAAAGAGATGTGATGAGCAATAATTTTAAAATTGAAATGAAAAGGAAGGTGTGGTGAAATAAAAGGGGTGTTCAATAAGATGATATACAAGTTAAATTTTGAGTTTCCAAGTGAAAAGAATGAAAAGAACTTGAGAAGAGGTGAAGAGGATTGCAACAATGCTTCAGAAAGATGAAGTAACTGAGCCAAATTGGTCATACCTTAACCCTCAACCCCTTTACAAGCCTAAAATACCCTTGAGATCTTGCATAAACTAGGGAGTGTAATGATTGGAGAATATGGGAAAACGATGTGATAAAGCTTGCATGTATTTTTTTTACAGAGCTAGAGTTGTAGTGATTCCTCACTTCGTTATTGATTTGCTTAGTGAGAACATGGAATATTTCTTGATATTCGGGCACTTGAATGAATTTGTTGAAACATGATGTTGCATAAGAGACAATAGTGAGCTTGAGCTTCAATTGTTACCGGCTAGTCATCATTTGAAGCCCTTCTATGATTGAATGTTGCATTTTCTTGACAGTAGTCTTGTAATGACACTTGCATATTGCCTCTCATTGAGAATTGTTGTAGACACCCTCTTTGAACTAATTATGTTCTTGATTTACTTGAGAACAAGAAAAAGGTTAAGTTGGCAATGTTGATGATTGGTTGATTTACACTCATTTGAGGCCTATTTAGTTCAACAATTAGTGTGCTCAATGAATAATTATGTCCTTTTCTTATGATATTTTGATAATTTTAATCTATGAAAGCTAAGGGACCAGGCAAGGATGAATGCTTGGAAGAAATGCCAAAAACATAGAAAGAAGTGTAAACTCCACATTATTGATCGCCTAACTAGAAGGGCAGATCGCCCAACTTGAATGACCTTGCCTAAAGTGACAATGCTCAAGTTGATAATGTCAAGGCAGGATTGGCGAACTAAATGACCATCACCAAAGGTGACAGGATAAAATATGAAGGCTCAAAAGGCGAACAAAGGTGGTACTCGATTATCCGCTAAATGTGAAAGGTAGACTCAAATGAGCTCGGCGAGTGAGGTTCGAACACCTAAAGCCTTATGTAAGATAAAGGCTAACTAAGGAACAAACGACAGTCCACCAAATCAGCCTTGTGAGCCCGACTAACGTCATTGAACTAGTAATGTAGGAAATTATGGGCCAAATTTTGGGAAACTATAAATAACCCAAAATAGAGAGATTTTAAGAGAGATTTTAAGAAAGATTTTGGGAGGAAATTTTTAGTGAGTCTTCAATTAAGAAATATTTTACCTTGTGAAGAACATCTATAGTTTTGAGGTTTTAACTTATCTCATGAATTTGACAATTTGAAGTTGAAATCAAAGTTGGTGTTGATTATAATTGTTTAATTTCTTCACATCCCCGGGTGCCTTAATGATAGGTATAATTTCCTTACCTTTTGTGATGGGTGGCTAAAACCCTAACTCTTGAGGTGCAATTATGGGGTTTGGTGTTAATTTAATGTAGTGGCTATTGTGTTTCGCTCTATTTTATTATTGTTCATTTATGGATTTGGACTAATTAGCATGGGGTTTATTTATGGGTGAAGGTTGAAAACTTAATCCTAGTTTATATCTTTGATTGATGCTTGAAAGATGTCGATTAAAGTGGGTAATTAGTCTAATGCATGCAATTTAGGTTTGATATCCATAAGTTGCTTGAAAGTGAAGTTTTGAATCGAATTTATTTTTCCCCAAAATCTTCTCGAAAGAGAAATTCCATAAGGTAGTGGATTAAATAGTAATTCAGTGGGATGAGACCTGATGTTTGCGTAATCAAGACACAACTTCCAATGCAAGTGTCTACGATCGTGCAATAGTATAATAACTCAACCAAGGGTTGGGATCGAGTCCCAAGGGAGTGGTGGTGAAAATCAATAGAAAAATAAAATTTAGTTCTAATTAGTCATAGCTAAAAACATTATCGAATAAAAACATGTTAAATGTAAGGGGTGACACAAAAGTGTCAATTAACGATGGGGGTTTTTCACAAGTAAATTAAAACAACAAAAATGCAAAGAGTACTATTATGGAGACGGGATTCTTGGGATGGGATAGGAATATGGGATAGACTAAATCATTGGGTACATGCTTTTGGTAGTAAATTCATTGAATATTTGTGACTAGGCTAGACTATAGTGGGGATAAATTCTCTCTCGAGGAACTTACCCCGAATCAAATGGGTTCCTCTCGGACACCCACTTGCTGAATGAAGAACATCCTCCGCCTTAGCTCACTCACTCTCTCGAGCTGAGTGTGTGAGAATAAGACTAGGGTTCACTCTCTCGAGTTGAACCTCATGTCGACCCACTCCCACCGGCCATTAATTTAGTAGTCTTAGTTTTACGATCTCTCTCTCGAGCAAGCTGAAAATAAAAAGGTGAAATCATATTTGCAACTACAATTTCATAAAGTTCCACCACAACTACTAAAAAAAATCACATCAAAACAACAAATAAACCACCAACAAGCAAGACCCAACAGAAAATCTAACCCATATTCACAAAATCACACCCCAAGAATTGGGGTTTTAGCTAGACATGCTAAAGAGATAGAAATTTATATCAAAATGAGTTTGCATTCAAATGGGTATGAAGATTTAAGTCTCAAAACAAGTCAAGAGTAAAGAATCCACAAGCCCAAGTCCAAAATCTTGGAGTTGAAACCCTTTGAACCTTCAAGTTCTTCAAAACCCTCTCCAAACTTACAACTCAAAAATAGAAGCCAAGTCTGAAATATTACTGTTCAAAGCTAAAAATTCTCCTCTCAAAATAATAATTCTCAACGAGTATTTATAGTTTTCAAAAATCTGTGCTACATCGGATCATTCAGCGTCGCTAGTCGATATCGCCGATCAACTCGGTGATCCGCCCTTTGGTAGGTTTCATCGTCATCTCGCTCTATCCTTCAACATCATCATGTTTGGATCATTGGGCAACATAGTACTACTTCGCGGAACTGCTCGGCGACACGCCGACTACTCATTTTCTCCGCCGATTTGATTCTTTCCTTCAGGGCTGAGCACACTGGAATAAAAGGCGATCTCCAGGCTCATCGGCGACTCGCCAACTGACTCGGTGATCCTCAGGCCTTCATTTCTGCATGCTTTCAGCCACTTTTGTTCCTTTTTGCTAAGTAGTGTCCATGCTTTCCCTCAAACTCCAAATAGCTGAAACTTAAGGGTTTTCATTAGATATTGAGACAAAATATGCATTTGGGGACACTAATTCTATCAAAATATAGCCCTAAATGAGTCCAAATCATGGACTCATCAACCAACACTTGAAAAAGTATCCCTAAACACCGCATTAGACACTTGCTCGGCCAAAGGATCGACCGGAACATGATGAGATTCGGTAGGAGCTTCTTGTTCCTCATTCTCCCTCACATTCCTTCTAGCATAAGCCCTTTGGGTAGCCACATCCGGAAGAACATAGGGTAAGGATTAGGAGAGAGACCTTATAGAGTTAAACTCTATCGCACGACTTAAGAGTAATGAAAGATGTGAAGTTTTCTAATTATCTTGTATCCTCTCATTCATAAATGTGGCGCGCTTTACAGTTATGAACAAGACTCTACTAGACGTGGCTTATGAGACATCCTAGGACCATTCTAAACCTGGCTCTGATAATAAGTTTGTCATGACCCAGGGGTACCCCCTTGATGTAATATGGCATAGTGAATCTTGAAGACCTCCATACAAGCCACTTAGCTCTCATAACATAATAAATAGAACAATAAGAGTAAAACAATAGTCCAAGTCCAATAGCTTTTATAATAGAAAAGCGGAAGTCTAAAACATTTGTGTCATTATAGCCATCTAATACAATAGAATGAAATAGGGCCTAGCCTAAACATCATTTTCAAAAGTGAAATACAAGAAAAGGAACTAAAACAATGAAAGTCCATTCTCGAAGCATGAGGACTCACTAAAGCTCGGAAAATCTCAAGTCAACCTCTAGCCACAAAATTGATGACCCTGGCTATCGGACCCTACATTTGGGGAAATGTAGGCAAGAGTATGAATTAGTACAAAATAATGTACCAAGTATGATAGCTATGCATAAAACATTTAAAACATGTGAAAAGGGACATTTCATTTCATGACATGCAATTGACCAAGCTAAAAACATAAGTCATAAAACCATGGTCAATGTAATCTAACATCATCTTTAAAACTTTTTAACTCATCTGCGATACTTCTTGAAGTAACCTTAGTTCATTATTAATGTGGGGAATTAACCTTAACCGACATAGAGACCATGTGAGCTATAACATGATCCCTCGGTGTCTCCCATACCGAAAAGGGTTGTCCTACTTGCCAAGGTAGAACCATGAACTTTTACCTTAAGTGGATCAACTAGCTAATGTTTATTTAAGACAATCATCCTATGGGGGCACATAGGTAAGGGATAGGGAGATTACTTTTAGAAATCTGGCCTCTACTAACGGGAGAGCTCCCATCTCAATATCTTATCGGTGCTAAGCATAAATTCCATGGAATAGTCATATCTTACTTATTTTTATTATCCATGGAAAGGCATCCTAGGATAACCAATCCAAGCTAGTTTCATTAGGATAGCTCTTACTCTTTGATTCAATTAGGTGAGAAAGCCTTTCAACCTAAGAATCCTTTCTATGTGAGAAAACCTTTCACATCATCCTTATATGTGTTTATGAGAATGTCCTTTCAACAACACAACAACAACATCATCATTGGTACTTTACTCTCAAAGCACCCTTAAAACATTTGCATAGATTTGATAAGAAAATGTGTAAGTCCATAAGTTACCTCTTGAGGTTCAAAACCCTCTTCGAATCATAAATGTTTAGAAAACATGCGTTAGATATGGATTTCATCATAAATACATGTAAAGCTATCAATACATGCTTAAATTCATAAAAATCTTCCTTTTCAATCAAAATCCCACATTACATGATTCATAACTTGAAAACATGGGAGTTACATGGGTTCATGGGTAAATCATTATAAAATTATCATATTTCATCAATTCATGCATAAGAGATCATAATTCAATCATTTAAATCATAATTGAAGAGAATCCATGACAATTGAAGAAAATCCTAACTCAATTGGGGAATTCTAACTTTGAAATAGAGGAATTTGGGAACTCCATGAATGGAAGGAATCCGTGGATGAAAACTATCATACCTTGAATCCAAAAGCTAGTCTTCAATGGAGGAATTGAGACTTGATGAAAACTATCATACCTTGAATCCAAAAACTATCATACCTTCTTCTTCTTCAGGTTTCTAGAGAGAAAAATATTTTGGATAGGAGATTTGGTCTTCTTTTAGATTCCTGAGAGAATAAGTCATAAATTGGGGAAATTTGAGAGTAGAATACTTATATAGCTCTCTAGATGAAGGGTAAAATGATGTAGTATTGAATTAAATAAATTTGAAAAGACACAAAGAACCCTGACTTATGACTGAAAGCACTGCTCGCTGGGGCTCGCCGAAGGGCACTTGGCGATTCGCCAAATGAGCCCTTAGCTCGCCTAATTTTATAGTAAATCAACCTAGGATCCAGACTAATTAGGCGATGGGGGAGGGAATTTGGCAGCACTCCAAACGGAATGGTGAGCCCGACTTGGCTCGCCTAAAGTTACAGAATACAGGACATGAGGGATCAACACAAAAGGCGAGGAGGTTCCACTTGGTGGATCGCCAAGTCGACTCGGTGGATTGCCTAGTCGACTAAGAAGTGAATATTTTCCCTTCTCTAAATCTGGGGTGTTACACCTAGAAAGTATAATTCATGAACTAACAAAATTTATACAAACTAGGGTTCTAAATTTTATACAAGGAATTACGCAAACTTTCCAAGACACATGCTATTTCAATTAAGGATAGTACAACAACTAAATCAGGACAAATTCCTCTCTTTTTTTCTCTAATTAGGGTGATTTTTGGAGAATAAAGGTTTTGGGTAGGTTCTGACTAGATTATTAGGTTAAGACTAAGTAAAACAACATAGTTTAGGTGTTAAAAAACGTAGTTTAAATGCTCACTGCATAGGAGAAAAGACCAAAATGACCCTGACTTAAAGGCTAATGAAGGCCCACTCACGAGGCCACTGACGGACCGTCAAAGGGTCCACAACCCGTCAAGTAGGTCATGGTTCGTGGGCCAATTCCTATTGGTTCTGGGTCCCATCTACAATCCACTTCACAGACCGTGTGAAGGACCACGGACCGTGAAGGCCATGTGGTTCTTTACTTAGGGCTGGGGTCTACTGGTTCAACTTAACAGTCCAATCCACAGGACGTGTGAAGTTCCACGAACCGTGAAGTGTCATGTGGTTCTTCTTTTGAGCCTCGGTGCTTCTCCAAGCTGGGCTGGGATGTGAACCATGACGCGGGTGACGGGTTGTGGTCTTGTTCACGGCCCGTGAACTCCTCTGTGGTTCACCTTTTTCTGCTATTTAGTTAAAGTCTGGTTTTTGAGGTGTTACAATATCTCCCCCTTGGGAATATTCGTCCTCGAATAAAGTCTTAACAAGTTGAGTATGGAGGGAAGGAGCTACAATCCCTACCACTAACTACTAGAAACTGATATCTAACTGAACTGAGTTCCAAGAACATTCAAATATGCTGAAATGTAAGAATAACTGAGGGAACAAAATACTGAGATTGAATTACAAGAGAGTAAATTAAAAGACTGGAGTCGAACTATTACCTGAAGCTGAAACAAAATCAGAAGGAAAGAGATGAGGATACTTGGTCATCATGGCTGCTTCTGCTTCTGAAGTAGCTCCCTCTATGGACTAACTCCTCCACAAAACCTTCACTAAAGTGACCTCTTTATTTCTCAACCTACAAAATTGATCAAGAATTTCAACTGATACCTCTTCATAAGTGAGACTATCCTTCATAGCCACACTCTCTAATGGTACTATTGATGCCGGATCACCCACACACTTTTTCAACAAGGAAATGTTCTAGATGAACCGCTACTAGTTTTGCTGGCAACTTTAACTCATAAGCCATATTACCAACCCTTTTCAGGATTCTGTAAGGACCTACATATCTAGGACTGAGCTTCCCTTTCTTGCCAAATCTCATCACCCCATTCATAGGTGACACCTTCAGAAAAACTCAATCATCGATTTCAAACTCTAAGTCCCTTCTCCTTACATCTGCATAGGACTTTTGACGACTTTGGGCTATCTTTAGTCTATCTCTGATGAGTTGAACTTTATCCATAGCCTTGTGAACTGAATCTTTCCCAATCAAGGCTCCTTCATCTACTTCAAACTAACCAATCGTGGACATGCATATACGCCTGTATTGTGCCTCATACGGGGCCATTTGAATATTATAATAAAAGTTATATTATAGGCAAACTGTATGAGAGGCAGGTGATCATCCCAACTTTCCTTGAAATCGATAACACAAGCCCTCAACATGTCCTCTAAGGTATGAATGGTACGTTCTGCCTAACTATCCATCTGTGGATGACATGTTATTCTGAGATTTACTTGAGTACCAAGACCTTCCTGAAATGATTTCCAAAAATAAGAGGTAAATTGAGGACCTCTATCTGAGATGATAGACAAAGAGACCCCGTGAAACCTAAATATCTCATTGATGTAGAGTTTGGCGTAGTCCTCCGCTGAATCTGTAGTCTTGACAGCTAAAAAGTGAGCGGACTAAGTAACTCTGTCCATTATCACCCAAATGGAGTTATGCTGTCTGCTAGTTCGTGGTAAACCAGTAATGAAGTCCATGTTTATCACTTCCCACTTCCATGTAGGAATGTTAATATCTTGAGTCATACCTCCTGGTTTCTGATGTTCTACCTTAACTTGTTGACAATTAGGACACTTAGCCATAAAGTCTGCTATGTCCCTCTTCATGCCGCTCCACCAAAGACTTCCTGTAGATCATGGTACATCTTAATGGGACCTAGATGAATGGAATACCTGGAGTTATGAGCTTCTATAAGGATCTGCTACCTCAACTTATCCACATTAGGAACACATAAGCAACCCGGGTAAAGAAGCACACCATCTCCCCCTTGGGAGAAAACCTCAACTCTCTACTGATGGACTGCACCTTTCAACCGAAGTAACATAGGATCAGTATCCTGTTTTTCCTTAACCACCGCTACCAATGAAGGTTTTGATCCATTCTGAACTATCAACCCACCATTTGATTTGTCCGTAAGACAAACTCCTAAGTAAGCAAGTCGGTGGACATCTTTGGCTAGCTCTTTCCTTTCTTCCTCAACATGTGCTACACTACCCATATACAGCCTGCTGAGAGCATCAACCACTATATTGTCCTTACCCGGATGGTAAAGTACATTCATGTCATAGTCTTTGAGGAATTCAAGCCATCTCCTCTGACGAAGATTCAACTCTTCATGGGTGAACACATATTGGAGGATCTTATGATCTATAAACACATCAACATGAACACCATACAAATAGTGTCTCCAAATCTTTAGGGCAAATACTACGGCTGCAAGCTCGAGTTCATGAGTCGGGTAGTTCTTCTCATGGACCTTAAGATGTATAGAAGCATAAGTTATGACCTTACCCCGCTGCATCAACACACAACCTAGGCTGACCCTGGATGCATCACAAGAAATCACATAACCGTCTGAACCATCTGGTAGAGTCAAGACAGGAGTTGTAGTCAACCTAGTCTTCAGTTTTGAGAATATTTTCTCACACTCATCTGACCACTAAAATTTGACCTTCTTCTGAGTCAACTTGGTCAATGGGGAAGCTATAGATGAAAATACTTCAATAAATCTCCTGTATTAACCAGCCAACCCGAAGAAACATCTTATATCTATTGGAGAGGTGGGTCTGGGCCAGTGTTGTACTACCTCAATTTTCTGAGATTCCACTCAAATCCCTTCAATGGATACCACATGACCAGGAAAACAATGGACTGTAACCAGAATTCAAATTTGCCAAACTTAACGAATAGCGGGCGATCTTTGAGAGTTTGTAGAACAATTCCCAGATAAGTCACATGATCTTCCTCACTTCGAGAATAAATGCAGATATCATCAATAAAGATGATGAACAAGTCCAAATACTATTTAACACCCTGTTCATTAAATCCATAAAAGATGCAGGATCATTTGTTAGTCCAAAAGACATAACTACAAATTCATAATGACCAAACCGAGTTTTAAAGGTTATTTTCAGAATGTCACTATCTCTAACTCTAAGCTGATGATAGTCGAATCTGAGGTCTATCTTAGAAAATTAGCTAGCACCCTAAAGTTGGTCGAATAAGTCATCAATCCTAAGGATAGGATATTTGTTCTTGATTATGACTTTGTTCATTTACTGATAGTCAATGCACATTCTGAGAGAACCATCTTTCTTTCTCACGAACAACACTGTTGCACCCCATGGAGAGATACTAGGTATGATGAAGCCCTTATCTAGAAGGTCTTTCAACTACTATGTCAATTCCTTAAGCTTGGCTGGAGCTACTTTGTATGGAGGAATCTAAATGGGCTGGGTATCTAGAAGGAGATCTAATCAGAAGTCGATTTCCCTTTCAGGAGGAACTCCAAGAAGATCTCCAAGAAACACTTCTAGAAACTTATTTACTACCGGGACTGACTCAAGAGTTGGGGTTTCGGAGTTTGAATCCTTAACACGAACAAGATGATAGATATATCCCTTGGAAATCATTTTTCTGGCCTTAAGGTAATAGATGAATCGACCCATAGGCAGTGAGCTACTAACCTTCCATTCTAAGACTGGCTCATTTGGAAACTGAAACTGAATGATCCTAGTTCTACAATCGACTGAGGCATAATAGGAATGTAACCAATCCATGCCTAGAATGATATCAAAATCTACCATTTCTAACTCTACAAGATCAGTTGCGGTGACTTTCTTAGAGACCGTGACAGAGAAATTTATGTATACCCGTCTAGCTAGAAATGGGTCACCAACTGGAGTAGAGACTGAAAAGGGTTCTAAAAGAGTTTTGAATGGACACCGATGTTTACTGCTATGTAGGCAGTTACAAAAGACAGCGTAGCCCTGGATCTAAAAATGCATAAACATCTAAATGAAAAACGTGTAATGTACCAGTGACCACATCATGAGAATCTTCTTGTACCTGGCGAGCCTAGAGAGCCTACAACCTATTCTGGCGCTGACCACGACCTGTACTAGATGAAGCACCCTATTGAGTTGGGCGACCTGCTGGTGCTGCTAGAGTTGTAGATTGAGCCTTATTGTTGTTACCTCCTTACCCCTGCCTGGAAGAAGGGCAATCCTTCAACCTATGGCCAAAATGACCATACCCAAATCATCATTCCCTACCTACAAGACACTCGCCCGGATGGTTCTTACCACACTTTGGACAAGTTGGGAAAGTCCTGCTACCTGAAAAAATCCCCTAAGACTTAGAGCCTGATGCCCTACCTTTCGAATCCTGTCGAAACCTGGGGGATGGAGCACTAGGTGATGAAGGTGCTGGGGCTGTGGACCTCTATTAAAACTGTGAGAGATTTCCACCGTTCGACTTTTGCTGTGAGTATTCATAATTTCCTGTTCTGGCCTTTTTGTTATCCTTAGCCAATTCCCTAAGCTTATCTCCCTAAACCTGCTGAGCATGAGTCATTAGTTTGGAGATATCCATATATCCTAGAAGCATAGCATTCCTGCACTCGGTCTTCACTAGATTGGATACGCTAAAAAAGAACTTACTCATTTGTGCCCTTGGATTGGCAACCATGTGTGGAGCATACCTGGAGAGCTAGGTGAACTTCAGCCCGTACTCTTGGACCGACATTGAACCCTGCTTCGAGTTGATAAACTCTTGCACCTTAGATTCTCTCAACTCTCTTGGGAAGAACCTGTCCAGAAAAGCTCCGATAAAATAATCCTAAGTCACAGGAGTTGCATCTGCACCCCTGTTTTCTTTCCACTGAGTGAACTAGATATGAGCCACATCCTTAAGTTTGTAGGATGCCAGCTCCATCCTATCATTTCCAGTTACTTTCATCACCTCTAGGATCTTCTTGACTTCATTAATGAAGTTATGTGGGTCCTCATTAACCTTTGACCCTAGAAATTATGGCGGATTCATACAAACAAAGTCTCAAACCCTTGTTGCAGCTAATCCACAATTAGTGTTTGCAAGAACTGGGACCTGCAAATTGTTCAGATTGGCCACACTCTAAGCTAAGTGCTGAATTTCATTCCAAAATTCTGCATTCATAACCTCATGGTTCAGGACTGGAGGATCTGTGTTAGCATTACGTGCATTAACATTCTATGCATTAGCTGTACGAGGAGTCATGATCTGAAACAGATAATGATGGATTAGAAAGGGGAAGTTGGATCATACCCACACACGATAAGAATAACAAAGAAAGTGAAGTTTTTCCTTAAAACACTTCGTAGCCTCCCCCTCATAGATGTGGAGCGCTTCACACCCACGAAAGAGACTCTACTTAGTGCAGCTTTCAGACATCCTAGGACTCTTGAACCTAATGCTTTGATACCAAGTTTTTTACGCCCTGAGGCTACCCCCTTGACGTAACACGGGACCTAGGACCATGAGTGACCCTAAGCTAACCCTGTGTCTAGCATATATCAAGCCTACTGAGAATAACTGAATAATACATGTACTATGCAAAAGCTAAAACAGTGGATAACTGAAAGTGGGGAAAAACCCTACTAGTCTTAATATATATAAAACATATTAAGATTTTATAATAATTTAAAGATAAACTTAAAAACTCTAGCTGATTCTACTACTATGTCTGAAAAGCCTCTAACTGAGTTGAGTTACTGGGACATGCTCCCCATCTAACTCTAACAAAACAGAAAACTGAATAAAAAGACTAAAATGAAAAGCATGTCTATTGTCCTCGAAGTATGATGAGTCACCACTGAAGCTGTTGAAGTTGGACCGATAATCGATCTACGCGTGATCTGGATGTTGAGTACTTGAACCTACATCATGAAAGGATGTAGCACAGAGTATGTGTCATTACTTGGAATGTATTGAGCATGCAGGATATAGATACAAGGCTGAACAAAGCATAACTAAGAAATGACATAAATTAAGCAAGAATGTAAATACTGAAATATAACTGAAAAACTAAGTTGCATGCAATGACCAAGTACTAATCATGAACATAATATGTTGAACTGAATGTTGAAGTATATACTAAAAACCTGGTCAAATGCACTAAGAGTCTGACTGTGGGAGCTACTATAAATCGACATAAACCACATGAGCTAAACGTGGAGTCCGATGTATATGCCCCATCGAGAGGACCTAATATACCTGGCCAGGGGTATAAAGGCATGACTGGCGTGATCACTAAATCTGATGCCCAACAGAGGGGACTTATAATCCTATGGGGGCACGTAGTTCTAGGACTATGAGGGTATGCTGAACCCTAGTCCAACTCGGTGCTATGTCTACTCTTAACTGAATATGTATATGACACAAATGTAACTGAAGTACTAAACAGCTCAAAATACTGACATGCAATCTGAGAAAGCAACATTAATATACTGATAATGTAACTTTCAAAATCTAGAGCATGATTATCATTTTAACTGACCTAGCAAGTATAATTCATGAACTAAGAGAATTTATACAAACTAGGGTTCTGAATTTTATAAAAGGAATTACACAAACTTTCCAAGAAACATGCTATTTTGATTAAGGATACTAGAACAACTAAATCATGACAAATATCTAAGGTTTTAGAAACCCTAGGTCTAACAAGATATGCAGAATTAAAGAACTGACAGAATTCTAGGGACCTAGTGGATGAAAGGAATCCACTAGTAAAATCCCACATACCTGGTGACGAAATCTACGAAGAAATCCTTCGGTTTTTTAGGCTAAACTTGAAGAAAACCTCGTGCATGTTCTTGAGAGGGCTATTCGACTTTTCTCTTCTTTTTGCTATAATTTGGGTGATTTTTTTAGAATAAATGTTTTGGGTAGGTTCTGACTAGATTATTAGGTTAAGACTGAGTTAAATGACGTAGTTTAGGTGTTAAACAATGTAGTTTAAATGCCTAATGCATATGGGAAAAGACCAAAACAACCCTGACTTAAAAGCTGACGAATGCCCACCCACGAGGCCACTGACAGACCGTCAAAGGGACAATGACTCGTCAATTGGGTCATGGTTCATGGGCCAATGCCTACTGGTTCTGGGTACTCCTATCTATAATCCACTTCACGGACTGTGTGAAGGACCACGGACCGTGAAGGCCACTGAAGTTCTTCACTTGGGGTTGGGGTTTACTGGTTCGACTTAACGGACCAATCCAGTGGCCCGTGGTTTTTTCTTTGATCCCTGGTGGTCCTCCAAGCTGGGATAGGGTGATGGGTGGTGGTCCTTTTCACGTCCCTTGAACCCCTCTGTGGTTCACCTTTTTCTGTTGTTTAGTCAAAATCTGATTTCTGAGGAGTTACACTTCTCCTTAATGGATGGACGATGGTGCTAGCTAGGATCTTGAAGAAGGATATAATTATTGTGGCTAGATGCTGGTTTTGTTTCATCGGCAGCAACCTGATGGCATCCCAAAACGAGTATGTACTTCGCCATGACAAGGTGGTATTCATTGGAACCATCATTGATTGCGAGCACATACATGTTAGTGCCATTATAGATGATGAGATGCTAGTGACCGCAAGATAGGAGCAGACAGGGGTCCTGTGAAGTTCCACAGACCGTCAAGTGGCCCGTGGTTTTTCCTTTGATCCCTGGTGGTCCTCCAAGCTGCGATGGGATATGAACCACGATGAGGGTGATGGGTCGTGGTCTTTTTCACGGCCCGTGAACTTCTCTGTGGTTCACTTTTTTCTGTTGTTTAGACAAAATCTGATTTCTGAGGTGTTACACTTCTCCTTAATGGATGGATGATGGTGCTAGCTAGGATCTTGAAGAAGGATATAAATATTGTGGCTAGATGCTAGTTTTGTTTCATCGGCAGCAACCTGATGGCATCCCAGAACGAGTATGTACTTCGCCATGACAAGGTGGTATTCATTGGAACCATCATTGATTGCGAGCACATACATGTTAGTGCCATTATAGATGATGAGATGCTAGTGACGGCAACATAGGAGCAGACATCGCTCATTTTTCCTATTCTAATCATACAGTTATTTGAGAGGGCAGGAGTTTTTTTCTAGCTACTACAGATGTGAGACTCACACCGGCCTCATCCAGTGACATCCGTAGGATCGAGGTAGAGTGTTTGAGAGATGATGTGGCTCGAAGAAAGCTACCACCATCATAATTCACTCCAGTGGTCACCCCGTCTACCCTGGCACCTAAGACCAATACACGTGCTCCTTTTATGGAGCAGGCATGTGTTTCCATGTCTTCCTCTCCTGCTGGCTCTTATATTGATACTTCTATATAGTCTGTTGATGGTGCCTCTACTATTGTGAGGCCTCCTAGTCCTCTTGTTTCTCATCCCCCCTTGACCTAGGGTTTTATATACCAGATGGGAAACCTTGCCCGATCAACTGATGTGCGAGCTGCCTAAGTTGAGAAGGATTTGTCCCAACTTATTTACCAGGAAATTCAGAATGCCCTGGCACCTGTGATTGAGAGAGTGAGAAAGTGTGAAGGGAAAGTAGAGAGCCATACTTTGAGGCTATATGAGTTGACTGCGAGGGTTGAGGCTCTGGAGAAGGCTGGGGGTTGTTCTAGTGTTGTTGATACCTTGAGAGAGGAGGTGGCCACTTTGAGGGCAGAGGTGTCCAGATATAGTCCATGGACATTTCCACGCTTTAGGGAGAGGTTCACCTTTCAGAGGTGCCGAGATGCCTAGTGTTGTGCCTTCTACTACTGTGCGTGAGGTTTCTGTGGATGCTGAAAAGGATGTTGATGATGAGGATTATAGGACAGATGAGGAGTTGGTCGGGGAGACTGATGAGGATGGATTGGAAGATGAGGAGAACATAATTTTTGAGATACTGATCGAGATGCATGAGACCGATGAATTCATTATTTAGGTTTTGTTGGATAGGTCACTTTGAGAGACTTCGGAGGTCGGGTCTAGTAGATTCACTCCAGACTCTACCATGTCATATGTTGCTAAGACGAGCACTAATTCCCCAGTTGTACCTCCTACGCTACCTCCTGTGATCCTTTTACTGAGCATGGATGCCCTCCTTGAGGTTTCTCCACTCGAGACTCCAAATGAGAGTGCTCCACAGGCATAGCCTGACAGGGGGGCTTTTCTGTCATCCTCCTAGTATTTTTATTTGTTTTGCTTTGAGGACACTGCATTCTGTTTTTTGGTGGGGTGAGGGCCTTCGTGCCAATATTTCCCTTTTGCTTGTATTTAGTTATTTCCAATTTTGAAAAATTGTATTTTGTTAATTGTTTATATTACAGTGCTCTTTTGGGTAATTGTGTGTCTCTTTAATTGTATCTTGTTTTCTCTTGAGATTCAACTCCCCGTGAGTTTAAATCACTAAATGCTTGAAGTTTTCATTGATAACAATTTGAGAATCGATTTTGTTCAATATCGATGTCTTAAATATTATTCATGATGAGCATGATGTGATGTTTTTGTGTTACGATAATGAAACCGATATGGTTAAAACTTTAAGCGATCATTTTGAATATTTTATTGACTAGCTATGTCTTGATGTGAGCCTTGCAATTAACATCGCATGTACGCTTTTGATCTTTCGGGATATGATAAATGAGTATATTTCAAAGTTTCATGTGTGGTAAGGTTTTACTTGAAAGCATGCATGTGGAGTCCTAGAATTTGCCTTGTTAGTCCAATTTTATAAATCTTGGTGAATGTGGGACATGATCTTGGGGGAAAATTCAATGAGGGAACCAAATTGTCCAGAAAGCCCTTTTGTGAGTACCTTGTGACGGTGTGAATCCATGTTGGCACCAATTGAGACTAACCTATTTGTTGACAACCAAAAGAAGACTCTTGAACTAAATTATCCCTACTTTCTCACCAAAAATCCTTTTTGAATCATTGGAATGTTTGAATAGCCAACTTAGGCCAAAAGCCTAAGTTGGGGTTGATGAAAGGGAGGATGAAGGAATGCCAAGTGAAGGCAAAAATGAAGAAGAAATGAGACTCAAATCTGAAAGTTCTGCAAAAAGAAGGAACCCCTCCTTATTAAAAATATATGTGTTGTATCATCATTGTGATGGTAATAGAATGAATATGAAAAAGAGGAGTGAATGAAATAAAGAGGGATTCAAAATAATATGAGTGGAAAGTCAAGATTTGAGTTCTCAAATGAAAAAGAAGAAAAAGAACTTGAGAAGAGGTGATGATGATTGCAACAATGCTTTGAAAGGGGTACCATCCAAATTGACCATGCCATAACCCTCAGCCCCATTAAAAGCTTAAAAGACCCTTGAGATCTTACATGGAATAGGTTGAATGATGATTGCCTCTTGTCCTACTTTGGGATCATGGGTAGTCGCCTCTAGTCAAACTTACTATGGGATCATGGGTAGTTGCCTCTTATCCAAGTTACTATGGGATCATGGGAAGTCGCCTCTTGTCCAACTTACTATGGGATCACGGGTAGTCGCCTCTAGTCCCTACATCATGTGACAATATGGGTACTCGCCTCTTGTCTTTCTATCATATGACATGGGTACTCGCCTCTTTTCTTTTACTTAGGATCATGGATATTCACCTCTAGTCCGACTCTAAGGAATATGGGTAATCCACTCATATTCTTCTCATTAGAGGTCATGGGTAATCGCCTCTAGCCTCATCACTTTCATAGATCCTAAGCTTAGATTCCGTTTAGATGAGAAACCCTTTCAACCTAAAATCATTCAATGTAAGAAAGCTTTTCACATTCATACATAAGAAACTCATGTGGGAAAATCCCTTCCACAACAATCACATTAATAATCAACAATTAGCAACATATGCTTCACTCTCAAAGCAATTCATATCATAATCATCACATATGCTTCAATCTCACAGCAATTCATATTGTATCTTATTTATCCTATAAGAATACACATAAATCCATAAATTCTCCTTTCATAGAGTAAAACCCATTTACATCAATTTCTCCATAGAAACATAGGTTAAGCATGGGTACATGGGATTTCATCATAAAAAGCATAGAATTGTCTCAATTCATGCATAATCAATCATAATTAAATCACTTGAATAAACATTCATAAAGACCCACAACTTAGAAGAAAAGCCAAACTCAAATTGGGAAATTTCTACTTTTCAATTGGAAAACTTAAGGAGATCCATGGATGCAAGCATTCCATGGTTGAAAAGCTATCATACCTTGATATCAAAGCCCAAAAGCAATAGGAGAATGGAGACTTGACCTTGAGCCCTAGCTTCAACCCGTCTTTTTTTCAAGTTTCTAGAGAGAGAAATATTTTGGAGAGGAAGAACCCAATTTCTTTTGATGAATTTAAGAGAATGACTTGAATTGGTAAGTTTTGGGGTTAAAATCACTTATATAGGGTCCTAGGCATGGGTAAAACAACATAGTATTGTTTTAAAGAAATCTGGAAAAGACCCAAATGCCCCTGGGTGAATGGAATATCGTGAACTATGGGCTTCTGATAAAATTTGTTCCTCAAGTCATCTACATCGGGAACACACAAACGACCTTGATAACGAAGCACACCATCTCCCCCTTGGGAGAATGCCTCAATGGACTTCCTAATCAACACTTCCTTCAATTCTACTAAGTTCGAATCAAGACATTGCGTGGCTTTCACATCCATCACAAAACACGATCTTGAACTATTTTGAACCATAACACCACCCTTGGTGGAGTCCATTAATCAAAATCTCAATCGGGCCAATCTATGTACATCTTGTACTGATTCTCTTTTACCCTCTTCTATATGGGCAACACTATCCGCCACCACATTTGCCTTGCCGGGGTGGTAGAGAACACCCATATCATAATCCTTAAGTAACTCAAGCCACCTTCTTTGGTGAAGATTAATATCTTTATGATTAAAAACATATTGCAATCTCTTATGGTCAGTGAAAACATCTACATGAACACCACAAAAATAGTGTCTCCAAATCTTTAGGGCAAAAACTACCACCGCTAAATCAAGATCATGGGTAGGGTAATTCTTCTCATGAACCTTAAGTTGCCTTGAATAATAGGCAATAACCTTCCCATTTTGCATAAGTACACATCCTAACCCAATTATCGAGGCGTCACAATAAACAACAAAACCATCTATCTCTTCCGGTAAAGTCAACACCGTAGCGGAAGTGACTCTATCTTCTAATTCCTGAAAACTCTTCTCACATGCTTCGGACCATATGAACTTGACCTTCTTTTGAGTTAAAGTTGTCAATGGAGAAGCTATCAAAGAAAAACCATCAACAAACCTTCTGTAATAACAAGCCAAACCCAAGAAACTTCTAATATCCAAAGGGGATAAAGGTCTAGGCCAACTTATGACCACATCTATCTTCTTAGGATCTTTGTCAATACCCTTACTTGAAACAATAAGACCAAGAAAAGCCACAGACTTTAGCCAAAACTCACATTTACTAAACTTTGCAAAGAGTTGTTGGTCCTTGAGAATTTGCAATGCAATCCTCAAATAATTGATGTGATCATCCTCACTTCTTGAATAAATCATAATATCATCAATGAACACAAACGAACATATCAAGGTATGTCTAAAAACTCGATTCATAAATCCATAAATGCGGCCGGAGCATTAGTCAAACCAAACGACTTCACCAAAAACTCATAATGAACATACTGAGTTCGAAAGGTCATTTTTGGAATGTCATCATCTTTCACCCTCAATTGGTGATATCCCGACCTAAGGCCAATCTTGGAAAAGTAACTCGCTCCTTGGATTGGTCAAATAAATCGTATCCTTGAAAGAGGATACTTATTCTTAATGGTCACCTTGTTCAATTGCCGGTAGTCAATACACATACAAAGTGAACCATCCTTCTTCTTAACAAACAAAACTGGATCACCCTATGAAGAGATACTCGGTCAGATGAAACCCTTATCCAACAAATCTTTCAATTGCTTCTTTAACTCCTGAAGTTCTACCGGAGCCATTCGATAAGGAGGAATAAAAATAGGTTGCGTATCTGGGAGAAGGTCAATATCGAAATCTTTTTCCCTTTCTGGAAGAATACCAGATAGGTCATCTAGGAACACTTCTAGAAACTTATTAACAATATGGAACGACTCAAGAGTAGGGGTTTCGGAATCTATATCCCTCACCCTAACTACATGGTATATGCAACCCATAGAAATCATCTTTCTAGACATAAGATAGGAAGCAAACTGACCTTTAGGCATAGAATTTCCCCACTTCCACTCTAGGATAGGCTCATTCATAAATTTAAACTTTACTACACGGATTCTACAATTGATAGAAGCATAACGAAAGTGCAGCGAATCCATTCCAAGGATAACATCAAAATATAGCATATCAAGCTCTACCAAATAAACAGGAGTAACTCTATTGGACAAGGAGATGGGACACTTTCTATAGACCGTCCTAGCCACAATAGAATGACCAACATGGGTAGAGACAGAAAAAAGATCTAACAACACATCATGAAGCACATCAAACCTCATAGCCACATATGGCGCCACAAAAGATAAGGTAGCACTGGGATCAAGTAAAGCATAAACATCAAGTTGAAAGACTTTCAACATACCGGTAACCACATCAGGAGACCCCTCTTGTTCACCATAAGTGTGAAGGGCATAAAACCTATTTTGCGTAGGAGCATTGAAACCCGAACCACTTGGACTGGATGAAGGATAGGGTTGAGCCCTACGGTGATTATCACCTTTATTCTTAGAAACTGAAGGGTAATCCCAGATCTTGTGGTCCATCTTAGCACACCTAAAACAAGCATTGGAACCCTCTAGACATTTACCTTCATGCTTTCTTTCACACTTAGCACAAGTAGGCAATAAAGACCCACTATCATTCCCTCCTTGAGGCTTAGGGTTAGACACCCTCTCTTTGTTGAACTTAGGAGCATTGGAGGTGACCGAAAAACCTTTGTCGAAACCTAGGACGACCATGTCCATCAGACCTTGCATGAGAGAAATTATTATCACCAGTTTTATCCCTCTTTGTCTCGTTAGACCTCTCCTTAAGCTTCTCCTCTTCAATCTATTGGCATTAACCATGAGATAAGAAATATCCATGTCATGGACAAGCACATTAGTATGACCTTCTTTCACCACCAATTCAGACACACCTGAAATGAACTTGCTCATCATTTCCGTAGAGTCGACAACTATAGAGGGCATATCTTGACAATTGAGTGAACCTCAAAGTATATTATTTCACACTCATGTTCCCTTGTCGGAGATTGATAAACTCAAAAACTTTTGCCTCCCTTATCTCAAGAGGAAAGAACCTATCAAGGAAAGCAGACTTGAAAATTTCCCAATCTAGGGGATCCACATCTTCCGGTCTTATTTTCGTCCATTAATTGAGCCAAATTTGAGCAACACCCTTAAGTTGATAAGCAGCCAATTCCGCCTTTTCCACCAGTGTCACTCCCATAATAGTCAACACCTTGTAAACCTCATCAATGAACTCTCGAGGATCTTCCTCAACCATAGAGCGATAGAATTCCGAAGGATTCATCCTAGTTAAATCCCTCACTCTAGAAGTGGTTGTACCCACATTTGGGTTAACGGGGACCATAACCTCCCTATTTGGGTTGTAATGGCTTGAGCCAATACTTGAAAAGCAATCCTAAACTCCGCATTAGTTACTTGCTCGGCCAAAGGGTTAACTGGAACTTTAAGAGATTAAGGAGGAGCTTCTTGACCAACGTCTTCTCCCTCATTCATTCTAGCATAATGCCTTCGAGTAGTCATATCCTGTAGAATATCAGGTAAGGATTAGGAGAAAGACCTTATAGAGTAAAACTCTATCGCACGACATAAAGTAATGAAGAAGTGAAGGTTCATAAACATCTTGTAGCCTCTAATTCATAAATGTGGTGTGCTTCACACTCATGAAAAAGACTCTACTTGACGTGGTTTTGAGATATCCTAACCTTTCTCAACCTTGTACTCTGATTACCAAGTTTTTCATGACCCGGAGGCACCCCTAGATGTAACATGACATACAAGACCGCGAGAGGCGTCATATGAGCCACTTAGCTTTCATAGTCAAGATAATAGAAATTGATAATATTTAAAACGTTTTCAAACATAACCAAAGTTTTTAATTGCAAAGCGGAAGTCTAAAACACTTGTCTAAAAAACCATCTAATACAATAGAATCTTCGAACACTACCCATACAACATTGTTCAAAACTCAAATGAAAAGAACATAAGGAAAGTAGTGGCCAAATCCCCGAATGAATGAGGACTCACCAATCATTAACTCTTCTCCTAGTATAGATCCTATCCACAAGGATGAGAATCAGGAATGTCAGACCTTACATTTGGAAGAGAAATGAAGGAAAGATAATGCATTAGTACAAAAATGTACTAAATATGATAACTTGCATAAACATAACATAAGAGTTAGACAACATAAGTTATAAAGCATAATTAATGAACATAATAGATCATTTCACATATAAGGAGTACTTCTTGAAGTAACCTCAATCCATACTTAGTCAAGACATCGGTAATCGCCACTAGTCTTACTCATCAGAGAAGGCAAACTCAAGCAATAATCCAAGATCATCACCTATCATAACATATTCTAGCTTATCTTTTAAGGACATAGGGAATCTCCTCTTTCAATACTATAAAGGAACATGGGTAATCGCCTTTTGTCCTTCTTACTTTAGGATCATGGGTAATAGCCTCTTGTCCAACTTACTATGGGATCATGAGTAGTCACCTCTATTCCAACTTACTATGGGATCATGGGTAGTCGCCTCTTGTCCAACTTACTATGGGATCATAGGTAGTCACCTCTAGTTCCTAAATCATGTGACATGGGTACTCGCCTCTTGTCTTTCTATCATATGATATGGGTACTCACCTCTTGTCTTTTACTTAGGATCATGAGTATTTGCCTCTAGTCCGACTCTAAGGAATATGGGTAATAACCTCATATTCTTTTAATTAGAGGTCATGGGTAATCCTCTCTAGCCTCATCACTTTCATAGTTCCTGAGCATAGATTCATTTTAGGTGAGAAATCCTTTCAACCTGGAATCATTCAATGTGATAAATCCTTTCACATTCATACATACAAAAATCATGTGGGAAAATCCCTTCCACAACAATCACATCAATAATCAACGATTCACAACATATGCTTCACTCTCAAAGCAATTCATATCATAATCATCACATATGATTCAATCTCAAAGTAATCCATATTGTATCTTATTTATCCTATAAGTATAAACATAAATCCATAAATTATCCTTTCATAGAGTAAAACCCATTTACATCAATTTCTCCTTAGAAATATGAGTTAAGCATGGGTACATGGGATTTTATCATAAAAAACATAGAACCCTCTCAATTCATGCACAATGCAATCATAATTCAATCACTTGAATCGACATTCATAAAGACCCACAACTAAGAAGAAAACCCTAACTCAAATTGGGGAATTTGTACTTTTCAATTGGAGAACTTAGGGTATCCATGGATTCAAGGATTCCATGGATGAAAAGCTATCATAACTTTCTATAAAAGCCAAAAAGTAATAGGAGAATGGAGACTTGACCTTGAGCCCTAGCTTCAACCCTTCTTTTTCTTCAAGTTTCTAGAGAGAGGAATATTTTGGAGAGGAAGAACCCAATTTATTTTGATGAATTTAAGAGAATGACTTGAATTGGTAAGTTTTGAGGTTAAACTCACTTAAATAGGGGTCCTAGGCATGGGTAAAATGACATAGTATTGTTTAAAAGAAATCTAGAAAAGATCCAAAAGCCCCTGAACTTACAACTGACTATACTCCCACACGACCACTATCACGATCCTTCAAGGGCTACACAGCTCGTTGTGGTAGTTGTGGTCCTTGACTAGTGGCTTGGAAATCCTGCCCCAAACACCATCCCTTCACGACCCCTTCCACGAGTTGTCAAGTGGCTCGTGTGGAGGGTCACCTTTAAGGAAGTCACTGCCTCCCCTTTCACAGGCCTCACTACATCCTGCGGTGCCCATCATAAGCCATTTAGGTGCTCGTGGGAGGGTAGCCCTTATTGGCTTGACTTTGTGAGCTTTCACGAGCTACACCACGGCTTGTGGTGCCCTTCACGGCTTGTATAGGACTTCGTGAAGGGTTCCCGGGATCATTCCTTGGCTTGTGACTTCTCACTTGGTCTCTTGTTTAGCCTACTAGATTATGAGGTGTTACACGAGAGACTTGAATGCATTTGTCAAAACATGTTCGTGCATTAGACAAGAAGCTAAAGTGAGATTGAGCTTGTCTTGAGACAAGCTATTCATCATTTGAAATTTTTTTATCATGATTTCTACTAACATGCTATTGAGAATAATCTTCCATGGTGCTTGCATGTTAGCTCTCATAAAGTACTGTTGTTGGCACCCTTATTGAGCTTATTGTGTTAAAAGTTTAAGTTAGGGGTGTTGATGAGTGGTAGATTTGAACTCATTTAAGGTCCATTTAGCTTAAAACTTAGTGTTCTCAATGCCTAAGTTTGTCCTTTTCTAATCAAATGTTCATAATTTGTAGCTATGAAGGCAATTGGACAAAGCAAGAACTAAAGTTTGAAAGAATGGCCAAAAATATATTTAAAAAAAGTGCAAAGTAAACCTTGTTGATCGCCTAACCTAAAGTGTGGTTCGCTAACTGAGCACGACCTCACCCAAATTTACTTTGCATAGCACTTGAGTCTATCAAAGAAGGTCACTGAATTCCAGTAGAGAAGGTGTTGTGCCGAGTTAGTAAGGCGATCCTTCTGCACATCGCTCAAACTAACAGTGTACAAAGCAAATATTTAATGCTTGAAAGGCGAAGTAAGGTGGTATTTAGCGATTCGCCGAACGTGAAAAAATGACTCAATCGAGCCTGCCAACTGAGGTTCAAACACTTAAATCCTAGGGCATCACAAGGTGAGCTAAGGAGCGAAGGGCGATTCGCAGAGTGTGTTTGGCGCACCTGATTAATGTAGCCGAGTTGGTTATTTAGTATATTTTGGGACAAATTTTGAGAAAGTATAAATAACCCAAATGATACAATTTTCAGGGACTTTGACTACTGAGTTGAAAGGAGAGCATTGTGAGTTAGATTTTTAGAACCGTTTACTTTTGAAAGACCACTATTCTAGTCCTTGGGGTTTTACATTTTGAGACTTAATTTTGATAAATTGAAGTTAAATCCAGAGTGTGTTTATTCTTAATTGTTTGATTTCAAGTTACCCATGGCTGCTTTCATGAAAGGTATATTATCTTTACTTTTTGTGATAGGTGACTAAAACTGTAAGATCTAGGGATGCTCTAACGGGGCTGGGTGTTGATTTAATGTAGTGGGTGTTGTGCTATACTCTATTTTGTAGTTGTTCATGCATGAATTTGGTCTAATTACCATGACGTTAAATTATGGGTTAAGGTTCCAAACTTAATTCCTACTTCTGATCTATGGTTGATGCTTGACAGAGATTAATCAGAGTGAGTAATTAGTTCAATATTAGCACCTTTGGTTTGATGTCTATGGCTTGCTTGAAAAAAAGGTTATGGGTCAGATCTATTTTCCCTATTCTTGAAAGAGAGGATAGAGTAAGGTATTGGGTTTTTTAGGATTGGCAATTAGATGAGACCGAAAGGATATTTTATGCATATATGTTTTGAGATCAAAAGAATATTAGTGTCATTGAAGATGACTTAGCCTATTCATGTATGTATATCACAATAGAGAAGCAAAATCACCCCTATGTTACATTGATTTTCAATTCCCCGCACCGCTAGATTGATTATTAACTCTTGATTTCGTTCCGATTTTAGTTTAGTTTCGATAATTGATCACCAAAGCTTTATATGAAGTTGGTGGTACCATCCACCTAATTATTCTAAATAGTATAAATGAGCTGATTTAATATCCAAATTTCTTGATAAGGAATTCTCTACGATATACCATTCCCTGTGGAATTCAACCCTGACGCTTCGTTGGGTTTTTTACTGACAACAATCAGTCACTCTTTTAATTGGTTTTTGAGGGTGATTTGAGAGTTCTCGCTGCCCCCACCACCTCCATCACCTAGCCCATCACACTCAGATGTTGTGAATGGGATCATGTTGGCCTTATTTGGTGCTGAGGACACTACTCGTGCGACTGGAAAGTCCAAGAAGTCTGAGACTAGCGTTGGAGAGGGTGATGAAGAGCGTGTGAGGAAGCAGGAGCAACGTGCATTTGAAACATCCTATCGAAAGTCCATGCATGCTAAGGATGCTAGATTTAAGTGAGTCATGTAGTAGGTAGCTGGAGCTTCAAGCTCGGGAGAAACTACTGACAGTGCTCCCCAGATAGTTCCATATAGCACTACTGATGGTTCTCCTCAGACTATTTCGAAGGGGCACACTGATGCACCGGGTCCACACCGATGGATCTACATGTCTCTAGCTAGTTCTTCGGCGCTTCGGTTCCATAGGTTTGTCTTCACCTTCTACTATTTATTTTCCTTTGTGAATTGAGGACTTTGCACATGTTTTG
The DNA here is from genome assembly GCA_029582685.1 of Solanum piurae. NCBI lineage: Eukaryota > Viridiplantae > Streptophyta > Magnoliopsida > Solanales > Solanaceae > Solanum > Solanum piurae. The sequence goes on along the minus strand of JAJOOO010000494.1, from coordinate 6,348 downwards.
TGTTAGGGTGGGATGAATCTGTTTATAAGTGTTATGGTGAAGGTTTAATTGCCAAAACACATGGGGTACCTTGAGGGTTTCTTTCCTATGCTTTTTTTTCCAAAGGATTATTTGATTTTTGTTGACCTAGCATGTTTAGGATGTTGATTGTATAAGTAGATTAGAAATAAAAGCATGATGGTGGTATTGATAAAATTGATATCCCTCCTAATTTTGTGTGCTTTTGCAATATCTGTGTGACTAATAAGAAAATTGTATAGGATCTTTGTATGACATGATAGGAACAAATAGGATAACATGACTTAGGATGAAGCATGAACTAGATACACTAATAATTTGATAGTGAAAGATGTGGCATGTGTGTGTGAGGTATTTATTCATTCGTACAACATAGACCAATCTAGAACTTGCCTCGTTAGTCTTAATAGGATAATTTAAGTGTTAATTTTGAAAGGATTGTAGGACATTGTTGAAACTAAGTCCACTAAGCGTAAAAACAACCAACCAAATGAAAATCCTCCCTTCGATCCAAATTGTTAAGCCTTAATTAGACCATTCTTTCTGTTTACCCAATTCACCTTCCCTGTCATGAATGTTAACCTTTTTTTTGTCCTTGGTCCCTCCTTGGACATTGTGCACCTCAAGTCAGCCTAAAATCCTAAGTTGAGGGTGGCTACTATAGTGGAAAACAAGAACCAAAAAGGTTATGAAAAGAGTTGGGCATTGAGAAAAGAGGAAAACAATATAAGATGGTGTGGCAGCAGAAAGAAAAGAAAAAGACAAAAGCATGAAAAGTTGAAGAAAAAATTGAAACGAAAAATAAAAGCAAGTCAAAGCCAGCCACACACGAGCTTTATTGAAAAATAAAGAGAAAAGAATATAGAGGTGAAACAAGTATTGGTTGTATAAGAGGAAAGTAGCCAATATAATGTCAAGGAGGGTAGAAAAGTCACTTTAAATCTAAATACACCACACCTGGCCCTGAGCCTACGTTACAAGCTAAGAAAGTCCTATAGTTATCCTAATCAAATGGTTTGAAAGTCTAAATATTGAAGATAAGAGCAAGCCTATGGTATTGTACATTACTATATTAAATTCAATATCCCTGAACTTGAAATATATATTGATATTTGTGTGAAAATGGGTTTCTTTGTGGTAAGGGCACAAGTTACATTGTCGAAAAGTCAGAATCTTAGTGATTGTTATCTATGTATCGGAATGTATCCATTGGTATGTCTATGCCATGAATTGATCAGTATGTGTTAGCTTGTTTTGAACTTAATGATTGCACAGTGTTGAAAGATAAAAATGGAGGATAGATTATTGAGAAAAAGACCATGTGACTACATGAATTTTAGGTTTACTCTTGCATCGTGTTGTTTTTGTGTTAGTAAATGTCACTTGAAAAAAAAAACAATTTAAAGCTGAAGGTGTTGATGTACCGTGGATATACGATAGTTATCATGCTTTAAACTTGGAGTTTTGTATGTATCTTGAACATTTATTAGTAGATTTGATGTTATTTTACTTTTGTTTTATAGGAAATAGATTTTTGACAAGTCGGGATGAAAATGCATTGAAACAACAACTTTTTGAAGGATGCTGAGTCGACCATGGCTCGTAGAATGAAGCAGTGTATTTTGGAGCTAAGTATGAGACAACGAGAGCAGACTATGAGCCGTAGGTGCAGGTCATAGAAAAGATCAGAGGTTTTGAGTTCCAGTACTTGGACAATGAGAAGCCAGGATGGATCATGCGAAGTTCTATGGATCATAGAACATTCTAGAGAATTTGTCAAGGAAGCCGTTTTGATGAGTGGTTCTTACGAGTCGTAGACTCAAACTGTAGAAGCGACCGTTAAACTTTATTTTTCCTATGTTTCATTTTCGTACTTTATTTAGGATAGATATATATAAAAAATCATTTTTTTCTCATTTTTAACGTTAGATATTTTATACATTGAAATTTGGGTGTGAGAATTATATTGGTAAACAGTTTTACATTTAATTCTTGAATCATTGATCTATAATACACATTTTGTTAGTCAATTCAAGATTCTAGAATTCAACTGCTCTAATTGTATGTTCATGATTTATCTTAACAACACTAATATGAATTGTGATTACCCAAGCATGAGTAGCTCAATCCACAACTAGAATTTTGGGAACCATGAGAAATTAACAAGGTAGGCCTAATAATTAGAAATTCTTGAATAGTGTTTATGCGTGTATGCTTGATATCTTTTCTTTGATTACTTTCTAATGGTGTGCAATGTTAGAACTCGCATTATTCCTACTCTCGTGACCAAGGAAGTAATGAATGGGAAAAGACATTAAACAACGGAGATTTGACGACTACAACATTCATCAAATAGCTTTAACCACCTCTATGATAGCTAATATGGTGTCACGACCCAGGGGTACCCCCTAGATGTAACATGTCGTATAGGACCCCGAAAGACCCCATACAATCCACTTAGCATTCATAACATAAGAAATAGAAAAATGTAAGTAAAACAATAGTCCAAGTCCAATAGGATTTATAAAAGAAAAGCGGAAGTCTAAAACACTTGTCTCAATAGCCATCTAATACAATAGAATGAAATTTGGGCCTAGCCCATACATCATATCCAAAACTGGAAATAGAATAGAAAATTGAACAATGAAAATCCGTCCTCGAATCATGAGGACTCACCTATGCTTGGGAACCTTGAAATCAACCACTTGCCACGAAACTGAGAAACCTGACTGTCGGGCCCTAAATTTGGGGAAATGTAGGCAAGAGTATGCCTTAGTACACAACAATGTACCAATTATGATAACTATGCATAAAACATTTAAATCATGCTAAAAGAGAACCTTTCATGAAATGCAATTGACAAAGCTAAAACTTGATATAAATGGTTAGAAAACATAAGTCATAAAACATGGTCAATGCAAGCTAACCTCATTTGAAACCTTCGAACACCTATGAAATACTTCTTGAAGTAACCTTATGTAACGACCCGAGCCTACACCCTGTACGCGACAAGGCGTACAAGACTCCAAAAAGCCTCATACAAGCCTCATAGCATTCATAACATTCGATATAAAGAAAATGATACAGAATTAAAAAATTTCTTTAAATCCATAAAATCGAAAATCATTTAAAATAGCGGAAGTCTACTAGTCTCACATGGCCATCTAAAACAATTTTCGAATCAAAAGTAGGGTCACGACCCTTTACAATAGAAAGTCTAAAAGAGTCTATTACAATAAAAGACATGAAACATCAAAAGTACTTGTCCTTGAATCCATGAGGACATACCATAAGTATTGGAAGAACTCAATACAAGTTTCAACTAGAAGAACTCAACTCATTTACCAGAACCTACACTTTGTAGAAATTAGAAAAAATATGGGTTAGCACATTTAATGTACCAAGTATAATAGCCATGCAAAAATTAGGCTTTAAAACGAACATTTGGTTTGAAAACCATGCATTATGCCAATTTAAGAAAACTCATGAACTTTTGCATAAAAGGCATAAGATAAAAGCATAATCAACATACAAGACATTTCATCACATTAGAACATAATCATCATATAAGCCATTTCATCACATTAAGTTTTCACCTTAAGTAACCCTAAGCTATACTTTGTGCAATGCATAAATAGCGTCTCATACCACAATCCACACTAAGTACCACATTAAGGCCACCAAAAGTAAACTTACCATTCTTCCTTTTCATCTTTTAACAATACTCATACATAAGGAACATAAATATTTCATAAGTCATTACAAGGAAGTAATTCATAATACAATCCAAGTGTAGCAGCATCATTACATTAAGCATATAAGTCAACATTCTTACTAGCATCATTATACGTACATTCTTTTCATTAGACATTAAATCAACATTCTCATTAGCATCATCATAAGTTCATTCATTTCATTTAACATTATGACATTGAGAAGCATACCATAGCCCTCTCAAAGCCTACTCGTGCAATGCATGGATGGCATCCCATACTACCACCCACACTTCATAGTGCTCTTTGAGTAAGGATAGTACCTAACTCATATCCTTGATCATAAAGCATTATAACATAAAGGAACACACCATGACTACTCTCGAAGCCTACTTGTGCAATGCATGGATAGCATCCCATACTACCACCCACACTAAGAAGTGCATTCTTGAGAAGCCATAGTTCATTAAACTTCTTTGTGGGGGTAAGCCTTTAACCGACATAGACCATGTGAGCAATTCATGGAATCCCGATGTTACCCACACCGAATAAGGGATTCCTACTTGGCTAAGGTAGGACCATTAACATTTAGCATAGGTGGATCCACTAGCTATAAACCTATGTGGGCACATAGTTATGGGATATGCAGATTGCTACTAGATACCCCACCTACTCACGGATGAGAATCCATCTCAAGAGATTCTTACTAGATACCCCGCCTCAACTCACAGATGAGCACCCATCTCAATCCATATCCTCTCGGTGCTTAGGATTATTCACCACGGAGTACTTAACATTCATTAATTTAGTTAATTTTTATGGGATAAGAGATTGCTACTAGATACCCCGCCTCAACTCATGGATGAGTATCCATCTCAAACCCAACATTCATTCAGTATATTGCTCATAGATTCAAAGATGAGAATAGCCTTTCAACTAAAAATCCCTATATTGTGAGAAAGTCCTTTCACAACATGTAATTATCATTCCTTAGTGTACAATTGAGAATAGCCTTTCAATCAACACATCAACATTCACATAATCATATAACTTCATGCATTATTCATTCATGAGAGTGTGTATGTGAGAATAACATTTCACATAAATCATCATCATTCATAAGTGTTAAATTGAGAATAAAATTCCAATACTAACACAATAGCATTCTAAACATGATCATAATACTTTCATTGAGATCACACACATATACTTCACATCATAATCATACACAATCCTTCATGAAATTGCCCTTCAAGGCTATGAATCAATCTCAAACCAAACATCTAGAATACTACATTAGATAAGGGAATTAACATGATTCAATAACTAATTCAATATAGACATAAACAATTCAACATACTTCCATGATCAATCAATTCTCAATCCCAATTCACAACTTCAGATTTTGGGGAAACATAGGTTCATAGAGGAAATTCACCATAATTCATCATTAATTCAACATTCAATTCATAATTCATCATATGTAAGCCTTTGAAAATGTTTTGGAATTGAACCCATGCATAGATTGAAAACCCTAGGTTTTGGGGGGATTTTGAATACTTGAAATAATCTTTGAAGGGGCTCCTTGAATGAAACTTAATCAAGGATGAAGACTACTATACCTTCTAGGAAGAAATCCACGAAAATAGAGTGAGAATGGTGAGATCTTGAGCCTCAAATCTTGATTCCTTCTTCTCCAATGGTGGTTTCTAGAGAGAAATATTTGAGGAGAGGAGGTTTTAAATTTGAGTGCTTTTGAATAATGAATTGGAAAAAGAGTTTTAATACCTTTAAAAGCCTTAAAATACTTTAATTAATCAATAATAACCGTCCCCCAACTTAAATAACCGAAAAAGGAATTTACTAAGTTACCCCTCAAGTTGGCCGAAATTTGACAGAACGCAGTGATGACCTACGGATCGTAGGTGGGATCACGCCCAGTCTTGCAGGTCCGTGGTTTGGGGCTGGAACATTTCATTTGGGGCCTTGACCCACGGAGCCCATCCACGGGGCGTTGATTGACCTATGGGGCGTAGGTCCCATCCGTAGCTCCTTGAATTTTTGGCAACTTTGGCTAGTTGGGGCAGCCTTCGGGTTAGGCTTTAGGGTCCCCCTCAATGATCCTAAGTTGGTCCTTGGGGGGTCGTACCTTGACGTTTAACCCCTAAAATCCTCAACCTAGGCTTGGGAAGACATTCTACAACCTCAAACCCCATATCAAATTCAAAAATGAACTCGTTAGGCTCTAGTTTCACTTACTAGTTTTCCGGGTCGTTACATTATCTCCCCCTTAGGAACATTCGTCCTCCAATGACACTTTAAACACTTTAAGGAAATAGAAACTCAAGACTAGTATCTAATCATGCATGCAACATCATAAACAATGCACAAAACTATGAGGAAATATCAACTCCATCTCAAACATACTCAATGCAACACAAGAAAGTAGGAACTACATCTACAAACTCGTTATGCATGAAAACTTCAACATTTCTCATTTCATTGGAGGAATTACCTTCTCCAACTCAAATTATGCTCATCATAACATCATTAAGCACATTATGCAATTTCTCTTAAAAACACATTTAGGCATGTTCAACAATTCATCTCATGAAGC